>JBBYHM010000022.1:10175647-10198018 GCA_038381775.1 Adansonia rubrostipa | reverse complement strand
AGCATGGGTTTCATAAACAATGGTTATAGACTTAAAACTTGTTTAATAATAACCTCACCTCGAAGCTTCATTAGTTAAACTAGTAACTGAACAAGTAGTTATCAATATATATCTTAACCTAAGAGGATTTACGGTAACATCTATTAGTTGGATGGGATCCATGTTGTTGGGTATTTGTTTTATGACTACCCCTCGAGGTCTTAAAGTAATAGATGTTGAAAATTACTGTTGCAATGCTACATCTCTCTAAGGTTTTTCATGTAGAATCATATTTTTTTATGTTTATTTACAAAAGATATATTTTATATTTGCTTTAGCATGATTGTAATGTTTTGAAAATATTTATGTTTTTAGTTCAAAATGTTATCAACACCTCTTATTCAAATTTTTACAATTAACAAATTAAATGGAGATAATGTTAAAGATTGGAAAAGAAATCTATTAATTGTTCTTAGCTTGAAAAACAAAAGTTTGTACTTGATAAACCTTGCCTACCTAGGCTTCCAAATAATGTACTTAATGGATATTTTTTTTACTACAAACTTGCTGGAAAGAGTTTAATGACATAGCTTGTTGTTATATTTTGCCTAGCATGTCAAATGTTTTACAAAAGTAGCATGAGAACTATGTCACTGCTCGATAGATCAAGGATAACTTCAAGGATATGTTCGGAGGCCAAGTCAAGCTAGCTTGATAGTCCATGATTATGAGTTTAATGAACTATAAGCAAACGGCAGGTACTTTGGTAAAAGATCATATGCTTACACTTATAGGATGCTTTGCTAAGGCTATTGAAAATAGGGTTGAGCTAGAGTATAACACCAAGATTGAGATGGTGTTTAAAACTTTTTCTAGGGATTTTATGGGTTTTTAGGCTGTGTATAATCTAAGAAGTAAATACTTAGGCCTCATGAGCTTATAAAGGAGTTGTAAGCCTATGGGATTATTCTTAATGATGGCCACCAACCTAAGGGAACGAAAAATTTGGCAATTGCTTCTAATTCTGGTTCTAGGCATAAGAAAAAGAATAAGTAAAATGCAAATAAACAATGGGCTTTTAAGTCTTATATTTTTCTTGTATTCGTAAGTAAGAAAAAAAAGAAGGAGAAGCCAAAAGACCTTAAAAAGTTTAAGTGATTCTATTATGGAAAGGTTGGTCACTCTAAAAAGATTTGCATGGAATTCTTAGCCTCCAAAAGCATGGAAGGTAATGATCTTCTTTATATTGAAGCTTGTTTAGTAGAAGATTCAAAGGATTGGTTGGGTTCTTGATTCTGAAACCACTAATCATGTTTTTGTTTCTTTGTAAGGGTTTATGGAAGCGAGAAATCTGTTTGACAAGAGCATCTCATTGAGAATCAGTAATGGTAGCTTAGTGTTAGCTAAAGCATGGGAGACATACATTTTTATTTCAATGAATTTAGATTTATTTTGTTGAAGGATTATTTTTATGTTCCTAGTTTTAAGAGGAACCTTATTTCAATTGCTTGTTTAATTAAAGATTCTCATTCAGTTTGTTTTAGTAACGTTAGGTATGCCCTAATGATGAAAGACATTTTAATGTATTTCAGTAATTTGAACTTCTTATTTATACATATTTGAGTTTTCATTATATCATTACCATTCCATCCTAATTTACATTTACATGTTAAAGTAAATGTAAGCAAATATGGCTCATAAATTGTTAGAATGTTGCATATAATGGACTTTATAGTGGGAAGACAACATTCTAAGGTAAGTAGACTAAATCAATAGTCCATAATCTATGGGGTTAATGTGAGCAATTAAGTCATGTTAATACCATTATGTCATCTAAATCTAATTGGAGAGACAGCTTATCTTGGTCATCTGGAATGGTATGATACCTAAGTAGAGACATAGATATATTACCTTGCGGTTCTGAGATTTGGACTAGACCAAAGTATAATTAATCCATCAACAAGTCTGTTTACATAGATTAATTCACTTTTGATGTTCATTGTGTAATTACCTTATTCTTGAGTAAGTAATTGACTTTATGTGCATAACTTGTATTCTTTGACATTCCAAAGGCTAAAACATCTTGAAGTAGTAAGCTACTAGACCGGTTTGTTGGGTATATGACCTATACTCGATAAGAGCTTTACTTATAGTAGCTCCTATAAAGAGTTAAGGTTATCCTCTTAAAAGGCATTATACGGTATAGTGAAAATGGATGAAGCCTTGGTCATTTGTATGTCAAATGATAAGTTGTTCACAGGTGGTGGACAATTATTTTTAGAGTATAAAGGAACTCTAAGATAAGGTGATCAAATAGGTAAAGCAGACTTTTAACCTTAAGCTGATCTCTAATACCATATGATGGTATCACACAAATGACAAGGTCATTAGACTACACGGCTATTTATAAAGCTTACATAATACATCATATAATTTGGAGTGCAATCTCAGGTCTTTAGTGGCATCACTCTAAAATTAATAATTATGTGATTATTGTTTGGAATAAAATAATTAATATATAGATTATTGCAGCCCAATTATATATGTCCAAGTCATCCCTTCATTAGCTCAATATAATTCCTTAATGATTTGTTATTGATCAAAATATCTAGAGACAAAAGATTTTCAATATGGAGAAGTGATACGCTAGATTCATTCACTTTAGGAGTGTGGGGAGTTTTTTTTAGTTAATAAATGAAAATAATTTTTTGCATTATTTATTTAAAATATATATATTTAATTTGATCAAATATTTATTTAGACAATAACTAGTAATATAGTTTATCTTTTGATAAATATAAGAATTAATTTAAATTCAATAGATATGGGAAATTAATTGTCTAAATAATTAATTTAATATCTATTGAGTCTTGTTTAAATATTTATTTATAAATTAGATATAAATAATATTCTAAATAAAATAAAAAATTATTTTACTTATTTATTTAATTTAATTCATGATTAAATAATTATTTTATTATAGTTAATTTTATTTTGATAATTAGTATAGAATACTATTCGAATAAAATTGCTACGATTTTAATTCAAATTAGAATTAGAGTTATGAAGAGTTATCAAGCTAAATAAAATTAACAATTTAATGAGAATCAATTAGTATTTAGATTAAACAGACTAAATTTCATAAAATAAATTTAGGCAAAAAATTTTCTATGGACATTAGGTTTTGGGCCAAATAGGCACTTAAATAAGGTTAATGCGACATACAGGTTTTTAATAGAATTAATAAAATAATTATTTTAATTAAAATTAAAATTAAGGCTATCTTGTTATTTAATACAAATAAGAAGCTTATGTATAAAAATTTTCTTTAGACTTTGGTGACACACCTGGAGGTTTCTAATCACAATATCTCGTGATTCTAAACCTAGTGGCATAAAATGATCATTAAGGAGAATCAAGCCGTACGAACCTAGAGTTGATCGAGACAAAGAGTGCCTACACACTTTACCATCCAGGAATTGAAGAATAATAGAGAAAGCTAGTTGGTTAAAGCTTTCACAAAGATCTACGAATTCTTGGATGGCATCTTCAGATCTGTAACTCAGGTAATTAATTAAGATGGTTTTATTTTATATAACAACATAATTTAATACGATTAGATTAAAAAAATTTAAAAATTTTGCTACATATCTGATCAATTTTTCCAATAAGAAAAACTATAGTGATTTGTAAAAATAAGTCTTTTATTTGTTTTGGATAGATGGATGATACTCTTTATTTGATTAAAGCAAAGACGTGCTAAATGCTAGACACTAAACTAATGAAGAACTCAAAAAGGTTAAAACTTCTTACTAGAATAAGGCATACCTTTGGCATGTAAGACTTTATCATATTAGCCAAGAAAGGATTCAAAAATTGGTGAATAATGGTCCATCAGAATCTCTAAAGAAGGTACATTTTCCCTAATATGAATCTTGTATTGAATGTAAATTGACTAAGAGGTCTTTTGGAGCAAAAGGTATAAAGGTCGAAGATCCCTTAGAAATTATGTACACAGACATGTGTGGCCCTATGAATGTCAAAGTACGAGGATGATATGAGTACTATGTATCATTCATAGATGACTACTCAAGGTTTGGACATGTGTACCTAATGCATTGCAAGAGCAAAACCTTTAATAAGTTCAAAAAGTATCGTGCGAAAGTAGAAAAGCGATCAAGTAAATCCATTAGACCCTTTGATCCAATTGAAGTGATGAATACCTCCCTAATGAATTTCTAGGACACCTCATAAAGAATGGGACTTCATCCTAATTGACTGCACCTAGTACTCCATAACAGAATAATGTAGTTGAAAGAAGGAACAAAACCTTACTAGATATGGTACCATCCATGATGAGTTATTCAGAGCTACCATTATCTTTATGAGGATATGCACTACAAATGGCATGTTACAATTTAAACCAAGTTCAAACTAAGTCTGCTCGTAAAGCTCCATACAAGTTATGGAAGGGCAAGAAACCCACCCTTAGACATATAAAAATATAAGGGTGCTTGACACATGTATTAGATAAGGATGTGAAGAGGTTGGAATCACGTTCAGAATTATTCATGTTTGTAGGGTATCTTAAAAGAACAAAAGAAGATTATTTTATAACCTAGAAGAACAAAAAGTCATTATTTCAACCTCTGTAACTTTCCTTGAGGAGAGTTACAGAATGACTTTAAGCCTCAAATAAAGTGGAGCTCAAAGAATCGTCATTAGATTAAATTACTTCATAAATTTTAGTCTTTGATACTACTCCAAGTTTTAAGGAAAGACAAGCAAATGATCAACCACCTATGGAGCTTCATTGTAGTAGGAAAATTTCTAAGAAACTTATTTTCTTGATGTATGATGGCAAGATTTATCAATCTAAGACCATGGAACATGAAGATGAGATTATAACCTATCATGAAGTCGTGAGGGATATTGATGTAAAGCTCTAGCAAAAGGCTATGAACATTAAGATGGATTCTATGAAATCAAACTCAATTTGGAAGATTGTAGACCTTTCTAAAAGGTTAAAACCCATAGGTGTAACTGGGTTTACAAGAGAAACAGGAATGCCAAAGGAAAAGCTAAAACTATAAAGGCTAGACTGGTAGCAAAGGGATACAGACAAATGGCTAGCGTTGACTATGACAAAACCTTTTTGCCTATTGTGATGCTAAAGTCTATTTGCATTCTTTTTTCCATTGTTGTAGCTTTTGATTACGACATTTAGCAAATAGACATCAAGTTAGCATTTTTGAATGGTTATCTTGATAAAAACAACTATACCATGCAACCTGCAATAAGTGAAAGTTTGCAATTTACTTAGGTATATTTATGGATTAAAGTAAGCCTCTAATTCATGGAACCAAAGATTGGATCAAGCGATTAAAGTCTTTGGATTTGAGCAAAACATTTATGAACCTTATGTTTATAAATGTATCAAAGAGGTTAAAAAGGTCTTTCTAGTCTAATATCTTGATGACGTACTACTTATTAGGAATGATGTAGGGAACTTGTCATCGGTTAAACTATCGTAATATTTTGAATTAAAGGATTTAGGGGAAGCTAATTATGTCTTAGGAATTCATCTCTTTAAAGATCAAAAAAATAAGATGATAGCTTTGTCCGAAGCTTCATACATAGATAAAATTATCAAAACCTACGCACTGTAAGATGCCATGAATGGTTCACAACCTTCTATGGCAGGATTCACTCTTTATTTAAATTTAAAGCATCTGCAAAAATATAAAAAAGAGTGCATGAAAAAAGTCCCTTTTGCATCCGCTATAGATAGTTTCATGTATGCTATGCTTTGCACACATCTAGATATTTGTTATGTGATTGGTATAAGCCAATATCAATTGAATCATAGTAAAAAGCATCAACAAGCAATAAAGAATATACTCAAGCATCTTAAGAGAATGAGGAACTATATGTTGTTATATTCTAAAGTAAAGCTAACACCCGTAGGATATACAAATTCAGACTTCCAAACTTGTAAGGATTCAAGTAGATTGACTTTAGGGTTTATATTTATCATAGAAGGAGGTGCCATTGTGTGAAAAAGTGTTAAAAAACATGTACGGTTAATCCATAAGGGAAGCTGAGTATATAGCTACCTTTGAAACATATAGGGAAGCAACTTAGCTTCACAAGTTCTTTAAAGACCCTAAGGTAATTCCCTGTATATATGGACCTATTATGCTTTATTGTGATAATTGTGCAACAATAAAAAATACCAAGGAATTTAAAGACTACAAAAGTACCACATTACAAGAGAGTTGGTGATGGGTGAAGTTGTTGAAGCTTGCAAAATCGTGCCCATGGATAACCTGGCTTATCCTTTTACAAAAACTTTGGTGGCTAGGAGTTTTAAAAGGCACGTTGAGGGCATAAGGATGTTAGACATGAATCATTTGCCCTTTTAGGGCAAGTAGGACATTTTTAGCAATGCCCTAAGAATGAAAGGCTTTTTGATATATTTTATTAGTTTGAACTAGTTAATCATATTTATATATTCGAGTTTTATCATTACATCATTGCTATTCCATCTTTATGTAGTTTGCATATTAAAGTAAATGTAAGCAAACATGGCTTATTGACTGCTTGTGTTTATATCGTTAAAATGTTTCATATTATTGACTTTATATGTTGGAAGACAAAATTCTAAGGTAAGTAGTCCAAATTGATAGTCCGTAGTATATGGGGTTAATATGAGCAATTAACTTATGTCAAGAGTATTATATCTTCTATATCCAATTAGGGAGATGGCTTGTTTTAGCTATCTGGAATGGGTTTGCTCCTAAGTAGAGACATAGAAATATTGCCTAGAAAAGGTGATAAATCAAACTGGACTAAAGTGCAATTAATCCATTAATAAGTCCTTTTAATTGGATTAATTTACTTTTGACGTTCATTGTGTAATTACCTTAATCCTAAGTAATAGAGTTAATTTCTATACTTTGAAAAAACAAAGCTAAAACATCTCGAAGTAGTAAGCTACTAGACCGGTCCATTGGGTATATGACTTATACTCGATGAGAGCTTTACCTATAGATATGGAATCATAGCTCCTACAAAGAGTTAAGGTTATCCTTTTAAAAGGCATTATATGAGATAGTGAAAATGGACAAGGCATCGGTCATTTGTTTATGAAATGATAAATTGTTCACATGTGGTACACAATCATTTTCACATAGAGAGTATAATGGAACTTTAAGATAAGTGATCAAGTAGGTAAAATGAACTTTAAACTTAAATTGATCACGGATATCATACAAGGGTATTACACATATGACAAGGTCATTGGACTAAAAGGCTATTTATAAAGCTTACGTAGTATGATATATAATTGGGAGTGCAGTCACAGGTTCTTAATTGCATGACTATGAGATTAATAATTATGTGATTAATTACTCGATATACAAAAGTGATTATCCTCATCAAAAAGTTCATAATGCTAATCAATGGCCAAAACAGAGCTATACAAATAACTTATGGTCTAGGATTTTACTATTTTCATCCTATCATGAAATCGAACACTTCAATAGCTTATTACATAGCCCAATCAATGAAAATTATGGGAAAATATTAAATAAAATTCCTAATGCCTATAACCTAATCAAAATTTATCTTTTTTTGAGACTATAGGGCTAGACTACAACAGTAACTCTAATGTAACTTGTGATCATGAAGCCTTTTGTCAAATTTTTAAAACACAATTTTGGACATTCAAACATTCAGTAATAAGGCCAAATAGAATCTACAAATTTCCTTTATAAGAAATCAACAAAGACCACTAAGTGTTATGACCTAGAACTATGTTTTCAACTCTGGCGATATGCTTTGGAGTCATGTGAGTGTCTTCACTTTTATTGCTTTTATTCATTATTATTTATTCTGAGCAATTGAATAGCACATCAATGCCATTAACTTGTGTGCTGAAACCAGAACCCAAAAGGAATTTAAACAACATAATTTGACTCACCTAAACATTACCTAATGATCGATATTAAGGCTTACCAAGTTTAGACTTGTCTAAGTATATTTAAACACATAAAAATATTTTTATTTTTGCTGCAAATCAATGTTAATTCAAGCTATTTTATTTAATATCTCCAAGTTACTTATAAAAGAGCTCATTAAACAAAACCAAACCTTGATTCACCTATTGATTAAGTGAACCAAAGCTTGCCTATAGGGGATCTTTTAAGTAACCAAGGTTTTTATGCAACCTAAACACCCTAATATGCATTTTATCAAACAAATAGAATACTAAATTATGGTTCTAACAACTATAACCACTAATCATCCATAAGACCTATTCTAAACACAATTCAACAGTCAAATCTACCTAAACTAATCTAAACATCAATTTCTCATTAAATTATCATTAATTAACAATTAAACACAAGAAAACAAGCTTGGATTCAATTTAATTAACATGATTAACAATCAAATCATGCTTTTAACATTTAAGCTCAATAATTGAACTATTAAGCTTCTAAATTCATTAAATTAAGCACAAGTTTTAGCTTACCTAAGTTCAATTGAACTTAATTCATCACTAATTAAGCATTGATTATGCGAAGCCCACTCAAAGTCCCTTTAATTCCACCATGGCTGAACTTAGAGGAAGGTAATCTAGCTTGTTTGGATGGTTCACCTAGTTCAAGAACCTAGAATTTCATCGTTTAGCACTAGGTTCAAGTCCTATCTACTTAGATTTTAGCTTAAACTAGCTCAAATTGGCAAGATAATGCAAAATTAAATCAATTAAGCTCAAGATTAAGATAATCTAAGCTAGCCAAACCAAGGTCCCTTTTCTGGAACACCATATTAAACTAGAAAATTATGATTTATCATTTAAACTTCAAGATTTCAGCTCAATATCATCAAATACTAGCTCAATTAAACTTAAATCATAAAGATCATAACAAAACATTAAACCTGGCAATTCTTGACACTACATGAAAACACGGCACACGTATGACATGTTTTAATCATGTATGGGTTTTATATAATCGTATTTTTTTTCATAATTGTGTTGACATGTTTATGACATGAAATTTTCATGTCATAAACGTGTAATACATGCATAACATGTGTAAGACATGATTAATTAATCATGTCATAAATGTGTAATCATGTCATATCTATCTATTTACATGATTAAGACATGTTTAATTAATCATATTGTAAACGTATAATCATGTTCATCATATCTATTAACACGTTTAACATGTCATAAATGGGTAGACACGTTTAAATAAACAAATTTATATATAAAATATGTTAATTTTCAATATAATTATATAATATATATATAACATATAAATATTATTTTAAACTTTTAATTAAAAATTTTATTTAATATATGAAAACTACTTTAAGCATTTAATTAATATCTATTTTACTTTAGTTATTAGTAATAATATAATTATTAAGATAAATGTTAATATAACCAACATGATTTGTTCATACAATTTCCAATATATTATGATTATAATTTATAAATAATTACTTAAATGTTATATAATATAAATATAAGAATAATATACCATCACTTTATAAACTAATTAAAGTATAGGCTCAATCTTATTAATTAATAGTAAAATAGGTTTCGTAATTTAAATCTCATATTAAACTATTAAAATGATCATACATTTGTAGTATGCTACTAACTCATTATTATTAATAGTAAATAGTAGATTAGTAATTGAAAGAAGTACTAATTAATGTTAATAAGCTACTATATTAATTTTAATAATTTTTTTTTATATTTTAAAATTATGGCTTTTAATGGCGTGAATTTTAATTTGTAATTTGCGAAGAAATAGTTAGAAAGTAAAACAACTTGAAAATAGAGGAAAAAGGAAATTGATTGGTAGATTGGTTGACAATATTCATGTTAATTCATGTCCTAATCATGTTTTCATGTAATTCATGTCTTAATCATGTTTTCGTGTTATTCGTATAAATCGTGTTATTCATGTTGTAATCATGTCATGTTCGTGTATCAAGTAAACACGTCATATCAAAAATGAGACACGACATAAAACATGACATGATGACTCGAATTGCCAGGTCTATAAAACATGTTGGTCAAAACCTAACTTTAGTGAAATTGTCCTAGTCAAACATTGGGTTAGGTTCTCTAAACAGATCATAGCATCAAGATTCAAGTTGGCCAAATCTTAAGGAAGTCAAAATAATCATGGTTGTAACTTATTAAGTAAAAATAAGTAGGAATTGATCATTAAAATCATGAAATTGAAATGAAATCAAAGAAAAAAGTTAGAAATTATACCTATTCCAAGCTAGATCTTCTCCCAAAAGTGATGAAAACTTGAGAAAAAAGAGAATATTCTAGAAATTCTAAAATTAGCTAAGCATTTAAAAGTTGTGAAATTATGGCTATCGCCCTATTTGTAAGCCTTGAAATTGGTGATTTAACCTTTAATCACCCTAGGGTGATCTTAGCTTAATTACTATCTCCTAACTAATTTTAAGGGAAATTACATTAGTGCCATTAATGAACAGATGAACAAAATTAGCACATTAATCACATGTTAAAATTCGGACAAGGCTTAGTTATATACTGGTCTTGTACAACTTTGTATTCCATTCAATTACTCATTATTTGTCTATTCAAAATTGTAATTGAATGTTCCATCCTATAGTAAAAATGTACGTTAATGACCTTCCTTAGAAAAATCTAAAATTTCCTATCTCGGACATCTTGGATTAGGCCTTTGGGAATTCCTGGTAGTCTAAATTCCTAAGGTCCTTTCATAACCTAGTCTTGATTACACTTTCTTGACCTAAACTCAATATTCAATTTCATTCTGGTGTAATCAATTTTGAGATCTAAATTGTAGAACTCTTTCAATTTCAAAATCCAATTCTAGGCAAAATATTGACTTTTTATAGTTGACTTGATTTAAAGTTAACTTAGCCACTTTATTGACTTTTAACTATAACCTTTTAGGACATGTCCTTTTTTCATCCCAATGACCTCAATAAATACTCTAATCACCTTAGGAGAAAAATTCCAGTAACTTTTGACGTTCTTATATTTTTGAAACCTAGGTTTTGGTTTTCCAAATCAGGCACTAACCTCTTAAATTAGACAATTAAGCTCATACACCTTATTATGTTAAACTAAGCTCATGGGAACTAACCAAAACCTCAATTAAACCTTCCTATCATCTTTAACCTATCTAAGAGGATTCAGATCTAGACAATTCCATTTAACCCCTATAATAGGAAAAAGTTAATTAGAGGCCCGAACAAAATAGGGTGTTTACAAATATTCATGAGTAAGTGGCAAACTATAGTTATACATACTTAGATGTAATTTTGGAAAGAGTTTCAAACTAGAGAGATTACATATTTAAATTTGAAAGCCATTAAACGAATCATTTTTTTAAGGTTTCCAAAATGATTTATTTGGGATCATTAATTATCGAGCTAATAAGTTGATTCCAATAGTTATTCCTAATAATTGAGCCATTTGAATGGAATCATAGTCTAATTAAGGTCTAAATGGTTTGATGACTTGATAATAAAGATTTTCAGTAATAAATTAGACATATACTCTGGATAAAGCAATACTATTGCTTCAATTATAGGTGGAAGATATTGGTGTGTGCCCTTGATCCAATCAGATTGGGACATAGGATACATAGTCAAATAAAAACATACTCGTTACAAAGTTTGTGTAACGGAGGTTTTCCTTCATGTTAATGGTATAATTGAAACTCATGTAAATACTAATTGGATAAAGCCAATGAAACATAATGGCCTTGTAAAAAATGTAATTAGTTATGTTGATGAGATCCTTATGCATCAAAGCTATGTTTCTAAAAATATTCTTAGTTATTGTATTGTCAAGACAAGTCATTAACAATGAACAAAGACTAATATATGCTAAACCTTTGGGCACTTGATGCATGCAACCCTTTAATCTCATAAGCTGAAGTATAGAAATAATTGATGATAGTATATATATGCTTATGTTATGAAAACAAGTTCATTAAACGTGGCTTAAATGAGAAATCCATTTAGTATAAGTTACTTAAATGTATATGGAAAATGTTCTCATGTGATAGTCATGTATAATAATCTTTTGACTTGCGATACTAGGTCATCATGTGTGAGGAGTGTTATGCTTTGATACCATCATGAATGGGTCCACAATAGATGGATGCTTATGGTAAGGTGATTTGGGTATAACATGAATCATATGGCGCATGAATGAGTGATCTAGAGAAGATTCACCACTCTAAGTGACTTTAGAGAAATATCTGGAATGTTTTTTACTATAGTTAATTAGATTAAACTCTCTAGCTAGAGCATAATGGATTGTAAGGAATAGTTTCTCATAGATCCATGATCATTAACCATGAGTTGCAAGAACTAATATGGATAAAGGTTTGGGTCGACACTGCACCATGTTTCTCTTTAATCTGGGATATATGGTGAAGGGACCGTATTACACTAATAGGCTAGTTACTGAAAGGTTTCTATAAGGTGACATTGACTTTTCAACTTTAGATGGTTATGATGAGTTGCTAGATCTTGCTCTTGATTTATGAACATCATGAGCTGTTGTGCTCATTGCCAACATGTTGGGATCCTAATGGGTCACATGCCATAAGATGAGCCTATTAGATTTAATCCAGGATTTAATTGAGTATGACTTGATTAGGTAAAAGATGATTTGAATAGAGGACTTAATTGAATAATTTAATTAATTAAGATAGAATTAGATTCGTGAAAGATTTTATGTTGTCTAATTAAGACATTAAAATAAGATTGTTTTATTGAGATAATATCTAAACTAATATATGTTATATTAAGGTGGATAATCCTTGCCCTAGTTGAAATAGGATTTTACAAAACAAGGATTTTGAATATGAATCAAATTTCTCTATCACATATCTTGACCTATATCCCCTATAATATTATTGTAATATTAATTATTTGATAAATAATGCTAACTAATATTAAAATTAAGTTAAAAATAGTTTTAACTGAATTAAAGATTTTATAGTGATAAAATCCATAGGGATATGTGTATACTAGCTAATTTTCGTTTCCAATTTATTTATTTATTTTTTATAATTATTTGATAATTACATTTATTAAATACATATTGCATATTTATTTAGATAAATAAGGAATTTAAATGATTTGACTAAATTTATGAAAACACAAGTCTAACCCAAAAACCCTATATCACACTGAACTGAAGATTGTGATCTAAGCTCTGCGCAGATTCTTTTGGCCCAATTAGGATGGGATTTTTGGCCTAGCATGATTGGAAGGGCTGACCACAAATTTTATTTGAAACTTAGGTTGGTTAAATTAAAACACTTAAAAAAAGGTGAAAAAGTTTCATTCAATTTAGTAGGTTAAAACTCTTCTTCCTAGGTCCTACTAGGATTACGAGTAAGCTAGTGTATAAAGACTTGCTGGGATAGCAAAATCAAAGATTCTTTTCTTGCCCAGCTGAGAGAGAATATTTTCTTGGGTTATTGTTGTTGGACCTTTTTCTATTTTTGTTCTTGGTTTTTGCATCAATCTCTTTCAAGAATAGTTTTTGGTTCTTAATTAGTAAAAATAAGAAAGATCATATCTTGGTTGAGGGTTGATAACCATTCTAGGTAGCACTAGAGAAAACATTAGGCCTTAAAAAGGTTTCAATAGCTACCTGTGTGGAAAATGATTAGAGGCAGGATATATGTGCTGCTTGTGGTATTTAAGAAATCCTTAAGAAAGCCATTATCAATTTCTACAAGATTTTTTTGGGATTTTTTATTCTAGATTTTAACATCTAAAATTAAGGTAACCTTCTAACATATAGATTTTTATATCTTGAAAGAAAATTTTTGTTGTTTACTATATGTAAGTCCTTCCCTAATGATCTGCAAGAAATCCATCTATTTCTTTATTTACTACTTTCATTGCTTTTTTCTTGATATTTTGTTGATTTTTGAAATTCAATATATGCATGAGGCCAAACTTTACTAAGATGCAAAGTCCCTTCAATAATCACTTAAAATTAAAAATATTTTAATATTACTAACTTATTTTGTAATTTTTCCAAAACTGAAAGAAAAAAGATGGACTCCTGCCATGAAAACCCTCATGATGATTTTAATATATAGTTAGAGATATTTATCATTATAATTTCAATTAATATCTTTTCTCATTTCTATTTTCTTGACATATATTCTTCTCTATATTACTTTTTGTAAGTTTTTGTAATTATTATTATTAAAATGATTTATTTATCATTAGAGTTGAATTTTCATAAAACTATTTAAATCATAGATTTATCTTCTTTTCTATCCAATATATTTTTTCTTTATTGTTTTTGTCATAACGTGCCTTGGATGCAAGTCTCTGCACATTAGAGTAGAAAAATTCATGTTATTTGGAATAGGGCTTAGTTGTCAAACCAAATCACTCATCTACCTTTTTTTTTTTGCATGGTTATAATAAAATAACTAGGAACTTGGAGTCGCTACCATTCTTTTTGGGCTAGGTGTGATGGGACACTTATTAAAACCAATCTTTTTAAAGTTTTAAAATTTCTTAAATTGATTGATTTAGTTTATACATTTAAAACTAGAGTAAAATTGGGTTTGAGAGTTGATTACAACTTAGCACCCAAAATAGCCTAAATCGGTACAATCTAGCCATATTTTTTTAAAGTTAGAGTTTCTCAATTGTAGCTTCGACATTTAATTATAATCCCCTTAGTGTTGTAATGAATTTTAAAATAAATAACCTGAATTTTGTGAATTCAAGATTTTTTTCACATTTTTTGGGGTTCAGCGGAATATGAAATTTTGCTCTAAAAACTGTTTGTCAAGTTTTATGCTTGAAAAAGGTATTTTCATATTTGGCACTAATGCCAACATATTTTCCAATGGACTGACAAAACGCTCAAGAAAGGCCTAGATCCAAGAATATTGCTTTAGGTTAGTTTAAAACATATGTTAGATTTTCATGAATGCACTTGTCATTTTGGTATGCATGTGAGAGGTTAATCACAACGTATAATTTAAAGAAGGTCAATTTAGAATGTATCTCATAAAATATTTGAATACTTAAAGAAATAACTAGTTTATGGCTAGAGACAATCTTAGACTTTTATTATGATTAAGGCATAAGAGTTTTAAAGAAAACTAAATAAAATTGAAAAGAGAAAAGAGGAAAACATTTTTGGAAAAATTTTTTAAAAATGGTTAAAAACAAAAATGTTAGCTATACTAGCTTTGGTTTTGATATGATTAAAACTCAGTTAGCTTGTAATTAGATATTTTCAGCTTAGTACTTTTCCTTGAATTATTTTGAAAACACTTCAAAAAATACTTGAATGTGTTTAATTCCTTAAACACTTAAAAATTTGTTTCCAATGCATACTTTGATATAAAAAAGTTTTGAAAAAAGTTTTAAAGTAAAAAAGAAAATAATTTTAACATGATTTTTAAATGTATATCGATACCCTAAGTGTATGTATCAATAAAATGCTTGGTAGTAGCTAAACTAACTCAAAACCTTAGTGCATATCAATACAAACGGCTATTATATTGATACATCAAGGTGTTAGCATATGCCTTAGAGCCAATTGGATTGGATAAAGCATATAATAGTTAATAATGCAAACCAATCACTTTAGTTAGTGATTTAAGGTTTACCTTTATTTTATTAGAGTAATCGACAATCATGTAAACACTAATTAGATGAAGCCCATGAAACATAATGGCCTTGCAAATTTTGTAATAAGTTACGATAATGAAATCCTTATGCATCAAAGCAATGTTTCTAAAAATATTCCTAGTCATCATATTGTAAAGATAAGGCATTGACAATGCATAAAGACTAGCATATACTAAGCCTTCATGCATTTGATCCATGCAACTTTTTGATCTTATAGAGGTTGAAATATAAAGTTACTTGCGGATAGCATATGGGTACTTATTCTATAAAAACAAGTTCACTGATCATCGCCTGTATGAGAAATCCATTTGGTGTAAGTCACTTTTGTGTCTATGGAATATGTTCTTATGTGCTAATTATGTATATTAGTTCTCAGACTTATGATACCAAGTCATCTCTAACGAGGAGTGTCATATGTAGATTTATGTAAAATGGGTCCACAATGGATAAATACTTAAGGTAGGGTATGTTGGGTGTAACATGAACATATGGTGGGTGAATGAATGACTCAAACCGGATTCACCACTCTGAGTGATAGTGGAGACATATCTTATATGTTCTTTACTTTGGTTAACTCGATAAAGTTGTTGGCCAATGCATGATGAATATAGGAGAAACTGTTTCTCTAAATTCATGAGGCTAATTAAAAGCTATAGCAACTAGTATGGATTGATACATGATCAGGCACTACACATGCTCATGCTCTTTCTAGGATATCTAGTGAAATGACCAAAGTATAATGAGAGGTTGGTTATTGAAAGGTTTCCTAAGAGGTCATATTGATGCTTTCTACATATCAAGTGGCCATGATGCCTTGCTAAAGGGTAATCATGGTCTATAAAACTAAATACACTTAATTGGTAATTATATTTATTATTGTTATGATGAAAACCTAATGGGTTATACACAATAAGATGATCTATTGTATTAAAACTAGGATTTAATTTAAGTATGACTTAATTAAATAAAAGGTATAATTAGGAGGACATAACTGAATAAGTTCAATTAAAAATAATTTAAGACATAAATTAGATTTATGGCATCTAATTAGAGATATCTTAATATGGCAATAAATATAAGAATATCTTATCAAGATAATATCAATTTATGGACATGGTTTTAGTGATATTACTAAATAAAGCCAAATAATTGTATTTGAAAAATTAAATAATTATTTTATGATTATTTAATTAATTATTTAATATTATTTACATGAAGAAAACTTGTTTTACTTAGGTTAGAAAATTTAGTTATGAATTAAATTATCTAATGTATAACTTAAAAGGGCTAGGCTAGAAGCCCTAACTATATCAAGTCAAAAGAGTTTAGTTGTAAGCTACTCCAAGTTGGGCTTGCTGAAGGGCTAGGCGTATGTGTCGCAACATGGCCTGAATGCGAATGCTAACTAGCCCAACTTAAAAAGCCAGGTTTGCCCCCATTCCTATATGCATTAATATATCATTCTTTTAGTTATTTTTATAATATTTTTTATTAGGGGCCAATTATTATTATTTTTATTTTTAGAGATTTAGTTGTCGAGATGGTTTGCTCACTCAACTTAACCCTAAATAGTTGTTACAAAATAATAATTTATTTTGGAATCGCCACCAATCTAATTTGGCTAGGTGAGATTGGTCACCTATTGGAGTTTGTATTTTTAGGATTATGAAACCTATAAAAACAAATTCCAAGATCTGTGAAAATACTTGCGATTGCATGAAAGGGTCCAGAAGTCGGTTACAATCACGAGTAAGTATCGATCCCTCTCATAATGCCTGGAAATCAATACCTTATTAATTACGAGTTAACTTAAAGTTGGATTTTTATTCGATTTTCATATCTGATATTTAATTATGATTCCCATAATTCAAAATTTTTCAAAAATTTAAATTTATTATTCTATCAGAGAAAATCAAGTTTTTAAAATTTCAAAAATTAAAAGATCTTTTGCACCCTACCAGAGAACAGAAAGAACATGAAAGTTTTTTATCATTCTTTTCGTACCCACTAGAAAGTAGAAGGAATACGAGATGTTTTTAAAATTAAAATATCTTTTGTCCCCCATTAAAGAGACAGAGGAATACAAAAGGTTTTATTTTACAAAACTTGAAAAAGTCATGATTTGCATTTTGAAAAAAAATCTCATTATTAAAATAATTCAGAAAACCCCTCTCATATGCTGAGACAAATTTCATATATTATTTTAACTTAAAGGCATTGCCTTAATTTTCTAAAAGTTTTAGTTTTATTTAAAATATTAATTTTTGTCCTAAACCTCAGTTTCAACTACACGTATGAAACTAGATTCAAAGGACGCAAACATGGTCGATAAAACCCAAATGTCCCTTAGAGTACCTTCGACATAAAAGTATCTTAGTAACTCTAAAGGACTCAGTTTTAATGCAAAATTACCAAAAAGACACTAAGTATACCTTTAATGTGAAACTATCTTGGTACCCCTAAAAGACTTGAAAATGATCATAAAAAATGAACCTGCCTCTAATGCACACCTTTTCCATGAAAGAATCCCCGATGATTACCTAAGACTATTTTCTAAGATAAATTACCAAAATGCCCCAAGGGTTACCATTGTCATGAAAGTATCCCAGTTTCATAAAAGCCTAAAAATGATAAAAAAATGATAATTTTACCCTAAATAGATGATTAAAATATTAAAGGTGACCTAAAAAGCAAAAATTACAGCTAAGCCTCTAAATTTCCAAGATGGCTTTCAATTTGTAATATTATGAGGTTAGGGTTTCTTAACTAAAACCTTTAGTGCTTTTTGAGAATGGGAATTTGTACCTAAAGTTTTTTGCTACTCTAACTTTTATCAGCAGGAGTTTGTACCTAAAGAATGTTAATTGTTGTGTGAAAGATGCATGAAGATACAAATACATGCTTAAGTAATGCAAAAGTGATAGCTTCAATAGACTAGTCCGGCTATTGATTTTGGTTGTCTCAATCATTAATTTAACTTGCTCTAGATTTTTTGAGGTTTTAATTATTAAGACTATTTTTAGAAGGGATGAAGAGCTTAAGTAGCTCATGTTTACGAACTTCTTGTTGAGTTGAGTTTGTTGGCAAGTATGGATGATTTCTTTTGTCAATTCTGATTTGGGGGTTTTTAGTGATCCAAGTGGTTTGATCTAAACTCTAGCTGTTTTGGTGGCAATTGGAAAATGATTTTCCCCCTTACCATTAAGCTAAGGTTTATAGGGAAAAGGTTTTGAGTACGTTTCTAGGATGTAAGGGTTTAAGGTAAAGACTAACTATTGTTTCAAGGTTCATTCTTAATCTTTAGACATGAAACAAAATTCCTAAGAGTTTTCCCTCTTTCAAAGTAATGCTAGAAATCCTGTTACCAATTCTATTCATTTATCAAGCATTATCAATTAAATGATAAACACGATGCAACATAGGATGTAAGAGTTACAAAAAAACTTTGAGGAAAATCAGATGATTGTATTCAAAAGGAAAAGGTACAGATTATGATAAATTCTAAGATCACAAAAAATATGGAGTTACAAAAGAGTCAAGAGTGGTCTTTCTTGCTACTTAGCCCCTAATATCGATGACATGAATTTTTTACTAAATGATTTTGGATACCCTTTTCTTTGTGATTAATCCTTTTAGGGTTGGCCAACTCACGACAAGATTTTTTGGATTGCCTCACGGTGGGATAGCTGCCTTGAGGTAGGTAGACATCGTTTTTTAGGCATATGCAAGAATAAGATTTAGTAGAGTAGGTCAGCAAGGAGTAAGGGGTCAGGTTGTAATTTGAAGCTTTGGTCAAGGAAGAATGGTTTTAGATTGGGTTAAATCTAAGGGAGATTTTGGTTGCTTATGTCTACTTTTTAGGTTTTCAGCTTGAGCAAGTTCTTGGATGCTCTCTCTTTTTTTTTTTTTTTGAAGTAGAAAGATAGGACATCTTTTTGAGTTTTAATCATAGAATCCTTTTAAGTGTAGTGTTTCTTGATGGAATCAAAATTGACAAGATTATGCAAATCATTGTCATCCATCTCAATTAAAACTAAAGCTCCTCTAGAAAACACACGCTTAACCACATACGACCTCTCCCAACTGGGAGTCCATTTTCCTAAACATCTTTATGAATCGAGAGGATTTGTTTGAGTACTAGGTCACCTTCTTAAAATTGAAAGGATGAACCTTTTTGTTATGGGCTCTTATCATGCATTTTTAATACATTTGCTTGTGAAGATGGCTTTCATTCTTTTCTCCTCAATGAGATTAAGTTATTTGTATTAGTGTTTAACCCATTCAATTTCTTTAAGTTGTGATTCTGTAAGACTCTAAGTGAGGGGATTTCAACCTCGATAAGTAGAATAGCTTTCATGTCATAAACCAAGGAAAATGGGGTGGCACCTGTATATGTTCGAGCAACTATACTATATATGCGTAGTGCAAAAGGTAACTTTTCGGGCCAATCTTTGTATGTTTCAGCCATTTTTTTAACTATTTTCTTAACATTCTTGTTAATTGCTTCACTACCTTATTCATTTTCAGACAATATGGCACCAAGTTATGATGTAGAATTTTTAAACTAAACAAACTACTTACATCATCTTATTTTTCAAGTTACATCCATTATCGATGATGATTTGCTCGAGAACCCCATATCTACAGATAATGTCCCATTTCACAAATTTGCAAACAATGGACTTGTTGACATTGGCATAAGAAGCCACTTTTACACACTTGGTAAAATAATCAATAGCAACCAAAATAAAGTGGTGTTTGTTAAAAGCCTTAAGGGTGATCGGTCCAATCATATCCATGGCTTACATTAAAAAAAGGCCATAAAGATGTCATAAAATGCAGAGGTGATAGTGGGACATGGATTTTCTCCTCATAGATTTGACATTTGTGGCACTTTCGAGCATGGTCAATGCAATCTTTTTCGAGTACCAACCAATAATAGCCCAATCGCATGACTTGCTCATTATTCGATCTTTATTGGCGTGTGCACCATAGATTTCTTCATGGTCTTCTTCAAGAATTCTTTCAGCTTCGGAGGCATTCACACACCGAAGTAGCATTTGATCCTAACCTTTTTATAAAATTCCACCATCCAAAATAAAGCTCACAACCATTCTTCGGATGGTTCTCTTATTAGTTTTAGTAGCACACTTGAGGGATTTTTAAACTTTAATGTGTCATGATACCATGGTAGGAAGTCCTTTTCTTATTTAACATTTTGGCAATATACAGGAGTTGTATAAATGCTGATTTGAATAGGAGCAACATTTGATTGTTGATTTACTTTGAAAATGGACGATAAAGTGGCCAAGGCATCGGCTATTTTGTTTTCTTCTTGAGGTTAATGCTGAAAGCTGATACCATCAACTTCCTTTTTGAGTTTAAGACCAATTTCTCGTAATGAATTAGTTTAGTATCATGCATTTGTCATTCTCCTTTTAGTTGGTAGATGATTAGGGTTGAATCTTCAAGTACTTATAAAGTCTTGATACCCTTTTTGTTGGTGACTTAGAGTCCTATGACGCAGGCTTCATATTTAGCTATATTGCTTGTGCATTCAAAGCTTAATCTTGTAATGAAAGGGTAGAAGTTTTCATTTGGTGAAATAAGAATTACCCTGATTCCATGCCTCAATGCATTTGAAGCTTTATCAAA
The DNA here is from genome assembly GCA_038381775.1 of Adansonia rubrostipa. Lineage (NCBI taxonomy): Eukaryota > Viridiplantae > Streptophyta > Magnoliopsida > Malvales > Malvaceae > Adansonia > Adansonia rubrostipa. The sequence continues at coordinate 10,176,652 of JBBYHM010000022.1, read as the reverse complement.
GTACTATATTGCTGGTACATTCGAAGCTTAATCTTGCAGTGAAAAGGTAGAAGTTTTCAATTGGTGAAATAAAAATTACCCTGATTCCATGCCCTAATGCATTTGAAGCTTTATCAAAGTACATTTTCCAAGATGAATTGTATAGAAAGGGTCTTCTACCTTTGATATGCACATCAATCTTCATTAGAAAATTTAAAGTCTAAAGGTTGATAGTCATCTATTTCTCCGCTTGCTAGGAAGTCCACCATTATGCTACCCTTGATGCTTTTCTGGTTCACATGCACGATGTCGTATTCAGAGAGTAAGACTTACACCGAGCTAATCTCCTTAACAATGTAGGAGCCTTACATAAATACTTGATTAGATTAAGTTTAGCAACCAGCCATGTAGTATGGTATAGCATGTATTGCCTTAACCTCTAAATGGCCTAGGCCAAAGCATAACATAGCTTCTCTACTATTGAATAGTTATTTTCACACTCTATGAACTTCTTGCTCAAGTAATACATAGTCTGTTCCTTTTTACTTGACTCATGATGTTGACCCAATACATAGCCCATTGACTTATCAAAAATTGATAGGTACAAGATTAAAGGTCAATTGGGCATTGATGGCATAAGTATTGGCAAGTTTGAAAGGTCATGTTTGACTTTATCGAAGGCTTTCTAGCATTCTTCATTTCATTCTTTGAGTTTTGTTTTCAAATTAGCTGAAATATTGGATTGGATTGCATTTGTTGGTTAATTGAGATACAAATCAAGCTATATCATTCAACCATCCCAAGAAACTCCTCACTTTTTTTCAGGTTCGAGGCAGTAGTAGATTCCAAATGGCTTAGACTTTATCATGATTAACTTCTATTCCTTTTACACTCATAATGAAGCCCAACAGCTTGAAATGCGCATTCAGTAGAATTTAGTTTGAATTGGTACTTGCAAAGTCATTTAAAATGTTTGCACAAGTTGGTAATGTGTTCACTCTTCTTTGGCGATTTGGTGATCATATC
>JBBYHM010000022.1:10107059-10136781 GCA_038381775.1 Adansonia rubrostipa | reverse complement strand
TAATCTTAGGGTTTAGTAACATAGATAGATGATTAATCTATTAAAACCCTCTAACAATTTTAGTTTTACATGAACTAGTCAAGAATTTTGTGATTAATTTTAATACACAAAATATACATACAAATTCATAGTCTAATCATGAAATATATTTCGATCCATAAATACAAATTACGAAATTAATTATAGAATATGATTTTACTATATTTATTATAACTCGTTTATCTTTAATACGAATTATTTAATTGCATAAACAATATATGCATGAAAAAAATTCGTCTTTAATAAATCTCACTAGATGATCTGAAGAACAAGACTAGAAAGTCTGGCTCTGATGCCACATGTAATAATTTAAATAAAATATACCTCTAGCCATTGTTGATCAAGAACCCAGACTCGCTCCAAATACATAAAGATGAACACCCCGTATAAGCCTTCTAGTCTATATCATTTGCTTGATAATTACCTTATGATGGTGCACAGGCAATTTCAATAGACTAGACTAGGGACCTATATTAGAAGACTAATTAGAGTTGTATTCTACCATCAAGGAGTCTGCATTCTAATTAGTTACTGAAGTAAAGTTTACTCTTATCACTAGAATAGTTAAACTGAATTAGGTTTTATTTTATAATTTCACCTTAATAATTTAATTTAATTATCTTGATTCATTTATTATTATGTGGGTCACGTAAACTCCAACACAATGAATGTGTACTTCTGAAGGCAAGTCACAAGAATGGCATCGGTAACTCTGAAAAATCAGCAGTTCTCCGTAGGTTCAAGAGAATTTCTACTGTCTGTAGACAGAAATATATAAATGTGAGGAAGAGAAAATTTTACCTAATCGAATAAATGATCCCGCATAAACAGACCCAAAGGTTGATCAAACTGCCATAGTACTTGATACGGAAGAGATAGGATCTTTCGCAGACAGTCCCTTTCCGCATATATCGGGATGATAAAGATACCAAAATGCTCTGATTGTCAGAAGGTGATGAAGTAAAATTTTCTTTTAATGGTTTTGGCTCCTCAGATTGGTTATTATGGTTTTTACTATCTTGCTCCACAGATGATGCCTCTGAACCACCTGGTTGAATTTCACCGCTGTACTATGATTCTCTTGGTTAACGCGTGCCATAGCAGATTGTCCCCAGGATTCTAATGGCTGAATAACACTAGAAGTGAGACCATTATTCATGAAAGCTGACTCTCTTTTGTCAACAAAAACTTCCATCATTGAGGATTCTTTGGGACCCATTTCATTCGGAAAATGCATCTGAAATTTTCTCCGAAATTGACCCTAACAAAGTGGCTTGTACAGACCACAAGCTTGTACCATTAGGTAAACAGGTCACTGGAGTTTCTTCTATCTTCGGAATATTGTGACGGATGACTGAAGATGGAACACTGTTAGCTCTTTGTGGTCCACTATACTGATGAGGCTCCTGGGGCTTTATATTGGCAGGAATAGTAAAACCAGGAACCGTTGATATGGGCCTGGCAATGCTTGATGGTTTATCCAGAAGTGCCACAGTAATTGGAGAGTTCAAAGCGAATTCTGGCAGAGAAGCTCCTTCATCAGCAAGAAATGATGTCTCAGAAGCCAGGTGATAAGCTGCCAAAATTCCATATTGGGCTACATGCTTGACTTTCTTCAATTCATCTCCATTTGCGCCCCTAAGTTGTATCTGAAGCAAACAGGTACATATATTCAGTTACACTGATAAAATGATCCATCATAGCAATAAACATGATTTACACCCACACTGTGGGGAAATAAATATTATCTTCGCAAAAAGGCGAGTTTAAATTTTAATTTGATTTACTATTATTTTCCATTTTTGGTTTAATTTGAAATAACTTACAGTGCAACCTAATGGATTTGGGCAGCCTTCAAAATACATTAATGTCTTGGCCAATTTCTTCCTTGTCCAGCAGAGCCAAGATCTTCCATGACCCTCTCAACATGAAACTTTTCACAGTAGCCCAGCTTCTGAGAAGAGTTATGATCAATTGAAGGGACTATTGGAGCACCTGTGCAGCGTGCAATGCGTTCTAACAATGGCCCCTTGATATTGAGAACAAGTGATATGTCCTTTTCAAGAAGATAGTCCTGGGAAAATCGAGAAACTGATTTCTCTACCGGAGGGATATTGGGTTTATGTGCATGTATCTTTGCTACAGCCATCTTCTAATAGTCTTTTTCCTGGTTAAAGTTGTCAAACCAATAACATAAAGACAAAAAGTAGAATTTAGAAGGGGGGAAAAAACATAGTACCTCGTGGAAATAAAAATCAATAAAGTGAAACGGAAAGAAACATGTAAAACATGAAACACCTGTTGCAACAAAGAATCAAAACTTGACAATAGGTTAGAAACCCGCTGGTATTCAAGAGCTCCACCAAGGATCAACAACCTAGGTTTCTCTATTTTTGAAGTCATTCGTCGATGAGCAACATTTTTCTTGCAAACAACTCCTTTGACAACCATAATATAAGAACCACATCCAAATCAGAAACAGTTATAAAAAAGATTGACAACCAGTACAGTAGTATAGTTGAATTGGAATGTTACCATAATGCAGCAAATGAAAGTGATGAAAATGGTGCAACGGATTGTCTAATGTCAGCAATCTACTATTCTGAAAACTTGCAATGTACTCATAGCTTGCCGTAGCAGAAAGAATTGAAGGGAGGTAGCAGATCTTGCTCTGTTTAGGCAGTGGCAAACAGTAAGTTTTCGTAGGTTAAAAGAAAGGTATCGCCACCTAATTGGCAAGCCGCTCCTGATATTTCTCAAGTTGCTGCACCATATATGACCATGGACAAATGGAGAAGAACCATTCAAGTAAACAATTTTTTTACATTTTGCTCATGTTTTAACAGTATATCTGGCTATTTAGTCAGATAAGATTATTGATAGATCCAGCTCTTATTCATCATAGACCAGGAAAAATGAAGAGTTGAATTTATTTTGTTGAGTAGCATATCAAGAAAACCCTAGAACTAACTTCTTAAATTTACATGAGTTATTCAATAGGAACCTGCCATTCAGCAGCCAGACTCAAGGCCTCGGTCTGTTTTACATTCATATGCTGAAACCTTAAATAAAAGGTCAAGGGTTGACGCAGACAAGAGACATGATTATCCGTTTTACAAAGCAATAATAGTGGCCACCTCGGTGATTTAACTAATTGAGATATCCACATTCATTAGAACAAAATGGCATGAAGGATCAATAGAAACATTAATTATCTTGTGTAGCATTATCTCCCACAGCGATGTCCAGAAGCTATGCATTTAACTTTTACATATCCACCAGGGTCCATCCCTCCTCCTTTTGCTTGTGTCTGGCTTCAAAATTGTAGCAGCCTCCAAAGAAAGAGGAGTGATAATCTCCAACCAGCTCTCTTCATCATTTTCATCACCTACAGGAAGGTTCTCAACCTGTAAAAGCCGAGCAATCAAAGCCCTAAAATGTCCACTCCTATATTCTTTGTTGCTTTCTTTTGCTCCTCAGTTGAGCTATCCCTAGTGCGTGACTGCCCACTTCCAAAGCTGCTTGAGTTGCGCACATATCCAAACTCTCCTTTACCATCGTCCTCCTCGTCATCATAAAACAGAGCAGCTTCCCTTCTTCTTCATTTTCTGGTTCAGGAGGGAGCCAGAGAAATCCATTACTTTCAAAAGCTACAGGCTCAGCAACATATAAAGAAGATGATGCTTCATATTCAGCAGCATCATGTTCATCTTTCTTCACAAGCTGTGATATTCCTTCCAAACCTGGTGAAGGAAAACCGTGGTTCATTGGAGAACTGCTTAAACTTTTTGTCAATATTTTTCCCTATCGGTTGAAATTTATGTGACTCATCATCATCGCGGATTTGAAATATTTAATTTTTATATTAAAAACTGTAATTATTTTAATATATCAATATATGTATATATTAAAGCATAAAAAAATGTTATTTTATATAATCAAATTAGATAAAAATCTCAGCGAAGCGGGAAAAAAGCATCCTTGTATAGTATATAAATCTAAAAAAACTAAAATTTTTGTTATTAACTAAAATGAATATAAATGAAAATTCAATTTCAAATTAAATAGTAAAAGAATTTACCATCCACATATATATAACATATAAATACTTTTATACATATCAGCTCTCAACCAAAAGAGATACTTGAAAACTATATATAGTATATAAATCTATAAAAATTAAAATTTTTGACAAAAAAGTCTTATATGAATACCCTAACCTTTTAACATGTAAATAGCATTTAATAATGAACAAGTGTTCTGCAATTAATAATTGTGATTTGATTTAAATTTTAAAATATTTAGAATTTTTATTTTAAAAATATTACTTCATCAACTCACGCTGTCCTTAAGTTTGTAATGGGAAAAAGATGGTGAGAAACAAATGTATTAAAAAAGTGCAAATCTAGAGTTTTATTAAATAAAATTGAATAGCAAGGTGATAATTTTGTGGTATCGGAGATCGATTTTGAATTAAGGGACCGATTCATAATATTGTCAATTGAATGATTTTAAATTACAAACTATATGAGAAAAATATAAAGAATATAATTAAAAACAATAATCATAATATAAAAATAATTTTAAATCAAAAGAAATATGAGAGAATGAATAATAAAAAAAGAATCAATATTTCAAATTTTATTTTAAATATATGTTCTCTAAATTATAAATATTTTTATTTTTCAAATATTATTATATGCTATCAAAATTATAATTGATTGCTTTGTCCGTGCATAACACGAGTACAAAACTAGTATAAATATATATATATATATATATATATATATATATATCTCTTATACAAACAGAGTTGAAGTTGATTGATACCGTTATTAACTTATTATTAAGATTAGTTTGGTATCTTCTTAAAATCATTGTGGTAAAATCATCAAATTGATTTGATCATAAGTGATATTTAATTATTATATTTGACATAATATTATAGATCATTTTTTATTTTAAATTATATTTGGTATTGCATAAAATAGAAGGTTAGTGAATATATAACACTCAAAGTAATCTTTTATTAATAATAAGAGTATTTAATGACAGTAATAATTTTAATTTTTATTAAATGAACAATTCATAAAATTATAATTTATTATTTATATAAAATTATAAGGAATGATTGGCGGTCTTATACTATAATGAAAGAAGGGGCGAAGTTAGAAAACTGGAGAAGGGGGCTGAGTAGTAGAGTATACTAATATTTCATAAAAAAAATAAATTAAACAAAATGTCTTAGTAAAAAAAATAGCTAGAAAAATTTAAAAAATTATTTAAAGTGCAGACTTCGTTCTTTCATCAAACTATAATCATCAATTATTTCATCTACATCAAAAATTTTTGGAATTTATTTCTCATTGGAGACAAGTAAAGAATTTCTCAAAAAAATCATCTTCCATCTTGCTACGAAGCTGAGTCTTAACAATTTTCATAGTTGAAAAAGCATGTTCTGTAGATGCAATTGAAACTGGAAGAGTTAATATAACACGAATCAATCTATCAATAAGTGGATACATAACTAACTTTTCATTTCAATTAATCTTCTATAAAGTTCAAAAAGTGCTGATATTTTTGTCAATTTAGGATAATGGTGAGCAAAATCCAATTCTATTTAAAAAACTGATTAAAATTTCAAATTTATTTATTTTGAATTATTTGAGTTATTTGGATTTTTGAGTTAACTTAATAAAATTTTGAGTTATTTAATTCAAATCGAGTTTGAGTTATATAACTCAAGCTATTAGAAAAATCAAATAAACCAAAATGACATTGTTCTATACCTTAGATAAAAAACATAAATATTTGCAATTCCCATCCCACCCATAGGACTTTCTAAGTCGACCTTTCACCCTTCCCTAAACCAAACCCTAAAATTATCAACCGTTTAACCAAACCTTAAAATGTCAACCCTTTTACCTCAATCATTGCTTCAAAAATAGTGTATCCTTTTCCCTCAATGAAACCCTAAAATTATCAAAATCATCAACAATGGCTGCTACAAGTTGCTTATGATCTGCTATAGTTCTCTGATAATTTTGGCTACTTTGGATTCACATTTTCCTTCTTTTTTAAAGATTTCGCTCACACCTTGTGGATTGCTAAAGGAAATAAATTTAAATTTTGAATTTATATTGTCAATGATGACAAGATAATTCCACTATCTTTTCAATTTCAATAATTTGAAATTGCATTGTCGACGGATTAACTTTTTTTTGTCTGGAGAGTGAAAGAAATACATGAAATTCATAAGAACTTTGAAGTAAAAAGACAAATATGAGTGATTAAGTTGTTTTTGCACTCAATTTTGGTCTTCAGTTTCATAAATCCCAAAAGAAGGTTTGAAACTGATAAAAAGTAGTAGTTATATATTTCGTGAAACAAAGGCATCCTAGAAAATCATTATTTATCATAGTAAAAAATATTTATGGCATTCATCTCAATTGTCATTAAATGATAAATATTAAAACCCCAATATACATAATATTTGCCAACTGTTATGCTATGGATATTTGATACTCATCTTCTTAATTTATGATATATTTTTTCAATTTGCATCAATAAGGCATTCCTTACTTTCTACAATTTCATAAGCTTTTGATGTGATGAGTTTCAATTTGAGATTCTTCAAATTAATTTCTATTTAAAACAAAATGAAATAATTAATCAACTTTTATTTAAACTTTGCTTATCTTCTTTGGTTATATTCACCACACTTAAAGACGCATTTTTTATCATAAACTTTGCTTATCTTCTTTGGCTATCTAACTAGGCATTCTTCTTTTGCAACTATACAAGAACAGAGAGCAAGGGGAAAAGTGGAGATATTGAGACAAGTGCTCTTACATAAAAAAAATTTAGACTGCTCCTACAGAATTTGGTAAAAGATATTTTATTTTTTTAACATATATTTTTGATAAAATGGTTCAAAACTTTTGTAAATGCAACCAAATACACAATAATCAAGTATAAATTTTTGTAAAGATTGTAAAGAAAATCATGATAATTATTACTTTGGTTGCATCAATAAAAGTTCAGTAATATTCTATTAACTTATAAGATTCAATCCTAGATACAAACTATTAAATTTTCCTTTGTTTATACATGTTATGGTATATTTCCTTTTGATAAGTATTACTCTAGTTTAAGTTCTTTGTTTCTATAGCATGCCCACGGTTTCATCTACCTTATCATTGGACAATTAAAAAGGTTTGTCTTGATTTGTTCAACTTAACGAAGAATGCATTGGAAAATACTTCTCATTGGAAAATACATTGGATAGATGATGAATGAAGGTTGCATAAGAGAATTTATAATTTTTTTGTCCAATATTTGTTCATAGAGGTGAAAGCATAGGTCAAGCCCTTGAGAAATGTTTACGAGAGTGAGAGATTAAGAAGGTCTTCACTATTACAGTTGACAATGTTTCTATCAATAATGTTGTTAAATATTTGAGAAAGAAATGGTTCATCGAAAGGGTTCTGTTACGCTTGGTAAATATATACATATGAGATGTGCTTCAACATTATTAATCTCATTATTCAAGAAGGTGTTAAGGATGTTTCTAAATCTATCGATCAAGTTAGAAGGGCTAAGAGACATATTAGAGCATCACCATTAAGGTTGTCAAAATTCAACCAATGGGCAGAAGAAGAAATTGTAGATAGTAAGGCTTATTTGTGTCCAAATGTGCCTACGAGATTGAATTCAACAGATATGATGTTAAATATGGTAGAACAGTATGAATATGCATTTGACGCATCTGTTCATGATGATCATAACTTTTTTCTAGACCTCACTACTTAAAATGGAGTCCCCATATATGATGATTGGGAAGATGTTCGAAGAGTTGTAAAAGTGCTAAAGCATTTTTATGCCATTATATTAAAGGTGTTTGGATCATTGTTTGTAACCTCTAATTCCTTCTTTGAAGCAATCACAAACGTGCCTTATCGACTCAAATCTATGGCTAACTTTTGAATATTTAAAACTTATTTCCATGGCTATAAAAATAAAGGGCAAGTACAATAAGTATTAGGGTGATGCAAAAAACATGAACTTGGTAATTTAACTAGCAGTTATCTTTGATCCATGATTCAAAATGGACTTTCTAGCATTTGGGATCAATTTACATTTTTCTAATATTGCAGGTGACGTTATGAGGATGGTTAGTAGATAATTGCATAGTTTGTTTGATGAACATTCTACCATTGCCAAGAGAAACTAGCCCATTGAAGGTAAATATAGTATTCTTACTAATAGTTCCAGTTTAGTTGAAATAGATCAATAAAAATAGAAGACGGCCTTTGTCATCCAACAATAATTTATGAAAAAGCAATGAGTTGGCTTGGAAAGTTAATCTGAGTTAGATAGGTATCTAGGTGAGGATAATGAAGAAAATAACTCAGATTCATTTGATTTATTATTATGGTGGAAAGTGAAGAGTCTAAGATTTCCTATTCTTGCATAGATGGCTCAAGATGTGTTGTCTATTCTCATCTCAACAATTGCCTTGGAGAGTTCTTTTAGCACTGGTGGACGTGTTCTACATAGTTTTGAAAGTTCTTTGACTCCTTCAATGGTAGAGGCTATACTTTGCACACAAGATTGACTTTGAAGATCTAAGGATCTTATAAATCTTGAAGAGTATGTAGAAGAACTCCAAAATATTAAAGATGGTAACAAACCTAACTTCGATTCATTACATTAATTGTTTGTTTTATTTATTTTAGAAAGCATCCTCACAATTTAACTAACATCTCTTTTTTTTTAAAATTTTTTTTCTAGAATTTTTAGGATTACCTGAATATGAAAATGATAATAGATCTAATTTTAAATCATAAAATTAATTGTTTATTTTATTTATTTTAGTGAACATTTTAATTTACATCTTTACTTTTTTTTTTTCAGAGTTGTCTGGATTGCTTATGGTGTTTGAAGAAGATGAAGAAGTTTCAAGATGACTTGATGTTAAATTATTTGAAATATATGCTTTGATGTTTTGTTAGTATTAAATGTTTATGGAACTTAATGTTTTATTTTGATGGAATGTTTATGGAACCTTCGGGCATCCATTTTAGTCCCTTTTATGAGATTTGATGGTGTTTGGATTGATGTTTATTAGGCATATAACTACTGGATTGATGCTTTTGATTAAATTCATTACAAACCAAAATGGTGTTTATGCTATTAATGTTTGCATCAGTTTATTTAGATCACTTGGTAGTTAAAGGCCTTAGTTTTTAGGTTGTTGTATGTTATGAATGTTATAATCTTTGAATAAGTCTTAGTTGAAAGAAATCTTATTTTAATTGGAATAAATTTATTTGATTCAATTCAAATTGACTCAAAATTTTTTTCACTTGATTCAACTTGGTAAAATTTTAAATTGAGTTTGGTTAAGAAAATAGTACTTTTCAACTCAATTAACGCAAAAGTTTTTCACTTGCTTTGATTCGATTCGATTGAATGTTTACCCCCAGTTCAAAATGCTAACACACACTAAGTTCATAATGTTTTAACTCATATGGAAGGTGTTCTTTCTCCTGTTAAGAAAAATTTTTAAGATAAAACTTGTTAACAAGGCCGACATCAAATAACTTAAAAAACTCTTTGGGATCTAGAGTTATAGTAAGACTAAGGAGCTCTACCACATGATCATTACATCTATTGTTTAATTTTTCTAGTTGAGTATTTATCGTAGCAAAATATGTATCCACTTAATAATGATGCTCCAAGGTAACATCTTTCTTGTTACGACTTGACCTGCCATACATTGAGCTTTCATATCTAGAACATTTAAAAGATATCACATTATTTAACAATTCATCCCATAAGTTTTGAATTAACTTTTGTTATTGAGACAAGGCTTATGGCATTTAAAATATTTTGAAAATGATATTTTAAAGCTTGATAAAGATTTTAGTAATCCCCAAAATTTCTTTCATCATGTGCTAAATAAAAGCAAACTTAAAAGATCTCAATTTATTATATGCACCATAGGTATCTTCTCCCTGAGAATAGCTAGGTGTAGTATTTTTTAGATTTTCATGAACAATGATAAGCTAGTAATTGAATCCAAATGAGAACTATAGCGAGTCTCACCTAGACACTATAAATTGCCAACTTGATTCATACCTGCTCCAATTTCTCACTTCTTAATGGTAAGTAAATGAGCTATTTCAGTTATTTGTGCTTTTTGTAATTCATCATGGTGTTTAGATGAAGTAGAAGCCACATTAAAACTATCAGACGAGTTTTTAAAAAATTGATGCACTTTAACCACATCTGTAGTTGTTGTAACCAATGCAAATTGAAGATGATAAGCAAAACAATGCTTGCAAGCCATTTAATTCCCTAAACATAATTGCTGGCTCAATCATATCCTTAACCTCAGAGATTTGTATGTCAAAATTATATTGCAAGAGAATATTAAAAATCGCATTTTTAAAGTCATTGTTGCGGTATGTAAAATATAGACTAGATTAAAAAATTATTCTTTCACCATTCTTTCTAATCAACAAATCTTAAAATAATTGTCATTTTTTGACCATCTTTTACTTCATTCACAATAATGCAAAACTTTCTATCACCAAATTTTTCATGAATTGCTTTACGAACTCTGTTAGCATAAATTTGCAAATTTTTTTTGTGTTATTGAAGAAATATATGTGGCAATTTGATAAGCATATTTCTTAACATCTTTAACTTTTTTGCATAAGATGCTAATAAGGTTACCAATTCAAGAATCCTGGATTTCATTATGACTTGTAAAGGCATAACCTTGAAATGTCTACAATCAAACAACATTAATACTAGTTTTGAGGCATAGATGATTATTTACAATTTGTTGTTTTGTTTGCCTATCAAGTGATGCTTTAATATTTTAAGCTTGATTCATTAAATCTGCATAAGCTCTTTGTGCATTGTTATGCAGTGAATTTAGATTTTTCCCATGAGTCAAGAAAGCATAATTGTGTCCCTCATGTACCTTTTTCCAATTGATAAAACCATTATGAGTAAATGCAATTGATCTAAAATGCACACATAGCTTGCTATTAAAAAGAAAACTATTGGTGTTAAGCCTTGCAAGCCAATCAGATTTGCTTGTAACACACTAGCTTTTAGTTTTTTATGTAAAATACATTATATATATATATTATTAATGTGAATTAGGTATTTCTTTATCCATAAGTTACAGTATAATTGTTATTAATAGCTTAAGGAGATAAAGCCCATGAAACACATTGGCTTTGTAAAAGAATTGTAAAGAGTTACAATTGTGAGATACTTATGCATTAAAGTCGTGTTTCTAAAACCATTCTTAGTCATTACATAGTCAAGACAAGGCATTGATAATACACAAAAACTAGCATATGTTAAGTTTCTATGCGTATGCATATGATCTCATGAGTTAAAGTATTGTGATACTTAAGGTTAACATATGGGTGCTTGTTATAGTAACAAGTTTATTGAACATGACTTGCCATGAGAGTTCTATTTGTTATTTCACTCAAGTGCCAATGGAAATACTCTCTTGTGTTAGTAGCAAATAATCCGTAGACTTGTGACATCGGGTTACCTTGTATATGAATTAACATACTTAGATATCATCATGATTAGGTTCATTTTGATAGATGCCTACGGTAGGGTGCTTTTGGCTATTTTACAAAGTTTATTGAAGGTGGATGAGTAGTCCAAAGAGGATTCATCATCCCAAGTGATATGAGGGGCCATATCTTATTTGCTCTTGGCCTGTGTTAACTCACAGTTCTTGGCTAAGGCAATATTGATTATGGAGTTAACGTATAGGGGTTAAAAGACTAATATGGATACAGTTTAGAGTAGACACTAGATTATGCTCTTACCTTTTTCGAGATATATGATGAAAGGATCGAATTACACTAACATACTATACACTATAAGGCCTGTTAGACCATATTGGCTCTCATAGCATTTTGGTGGCTATAATACATTGTTAGATGCTATTCATTGTCTACAAATATAAATATTCTTAATTGAATTAATTGATATTTATTACCGACATATTAAGGGTCTAATGAGTTATACACAGAAAGGTGATTTTATAGAATTAAAAGGGGATTGGATTAAATTGTAGAAGTATTGATCTCGTAAGGACTAAATTGACTAGTTTAGTTAGTTTAGGGGCTAAAGTGTAAATAAACAAAAAAGTTTTTGAAACACTAAACCTAAGTATTTATACTGTGTTTTTGCCATCCTTGCGTAGATTGATAACGGCTTTTGTTTTGAACTTGAGGCTTAGCTGCAACCTCGATTTTGGGAGAAGAAAAAATCATTTTTCTTGCTTTTATTTTTACTTCGGCTAGGATAATTAATCAAAGGGAGGTTTATGAAACCTAAGCCGCTAGCATGACCTTAAGAAAATACGACTTTATTTTGTGAAGGTTTTCAGAGTCACTTGTGTGGATCATCATTGTAGGCTGGATAACTGGATGGCTTTGGTTTGCGACAATCGGGCTCAGTGCATAAGAACAAGTGGATTTTGAGTTTAATTTTGGACTTCATTAATCCCTCAGTTTGAGGTATGATTTCTGTTTCTATGTTCTTGATTTTCATATTGGTTAAAGCTCAAAAGTGGATCATCTGAAGGAATTCAATATGTATTTGTTTTAATTTATTTTTTCGCTGTCTAATTTAATAATTATTATTAAATTTATTATTTTTTGTTTGAGCATGACCCAAATTTCAACAAGTGGTATTAAAGACTCGCTTGTGTCATTTTAACCGATCAAATATTTTAATTGTTACCGTTTTCAAAAGTTTTTGATTTAGAAATTATTCTTGACCCGATTAAATAATTGAAATTTTATAAAAAATTGTTTTAATTAAATTTCACTTATTACAGCATATTAATTCATGTTATATTATTGTAATTAATTAGTTCAAAAAATAGTTTTTAATTAATTAATTGTTGGTACAATCGGTTAGCGTCAATTGAGAATTGTTCGTGCTAAATTTCATCATTTTGGTGATTTATGGATGTTGAAAAATTCAGATTTTTCTGCAGATTGTAACAACTGTTTTTTATAATTTTTTAAATGAGGAATATTTGTTCTTGAATTGAGAGGAAATCGTGCACTATAAAGACAAAAAATGGTTATGGTTTGGTGGTATACTTTTGCGCAATTGTTGCGCATACATGGAGCGGGCTGCAGCTGCTTGTTACGTGGTTTGTTGCTGCCATCAGCAGCTTAAATGCCATGAGTGTGGCTTGTTTTATTGCTGCCAGCAGCAGCTTACATTATGAGAATAATGCCAAAATCCACCGCTTGGTGAAATTGGAAAATGATGGCTTAAAGAAGCCATAAACGCACGACACCAAGTGCTTTGGTTGGCACATATGCAGCTGCTTGCTTTAGCTTCATGCACCAAGTGTGGTGCTCATAAGGTGCTGTCAGCAGCAACTTGATTGCACCTGGATTTTGAGATTTAAGCACCGCTTGGTGCATAGGAAATTGATGGCTTAGAGAAGCCACATGCGACACCTTTGTTCTATATGATCAAACCATGCACATCAATGATTCCTATGTTGAGAGCGCAAGAGTTTGTGTGTAATACAAACTCCTAATTATCACTAAATAAATTATTATTCAATTGGATAATTCTTAAACAGTTTAAGATAAAAAAATTGAATAATAAAATTAACATGTTTTATTTCCAATTAAATTGTTTAATTGGAGAAATTTAATTTAATTGATTAGTCCTAATTGAGTTAGGATCTATTCTAATATTATTGGAAAAAATGTTAATTAAGAAATTTAGTTTTCTTAATTAATTTAAATATATGATCCATAATTATAATAAAATTAATATGTTTTATTTCAAGTTAAATTGTTTTAACCGGACATTATTTAATTTAATTAACTAATTCTAATTAGACTAAGAACAATCCTAATTGGATAAGGATTTATTCCAATACGATTAGAATAAATGTTAATCAAGTAAAAAAATTAGTTTTCTTAATTAAATTAAATATATGATCCATAACTGGATAATAAAATTAATATGTTTTATTTTCAATTAAATTGTTTAATTGGATATTATTTAATTTAATTGATTAATTCTAATTGGATTATGATTTATTCTAATTTGACCATAATAAATGTTAATCATGTAAGAAAATTATTTTTTTAATAAAATTAAATATATGATCCATAATTGGATAATAAAATTAATATGTTTTATTTCCAATTAAATTATTTAATTGGACATTATTTGATTTAATTGATTAATCCTAATTGGATTACGATTTATTCTAGTATGATTAGAATAAATGTTAATTAAGCAATAAAATTGGTTTCTTAATTAAGTTAAATATATGATCCATAATTGGGTAATAAAATTAATATGTTTTATTTCCAATTAAATTGTTTAACTGGACAAAATTTAATTTAATTGATTAATCCTAAATAAGTTTAGGGCTTATTCTAATATGATTGAAATAAATATTAATTAAATAAGAAAAAATTGTCTTCTTGATTAAAATAATTAAAGGATACGGTATAAATCTCAAAATAGTAACTAGAGATTAAAATATTTATATGTTCATAATATTGATTGTGAATGTATGTGATGATTATGGACCCAGAGCCAATGTAATTGTGGATGGTTGATTATTATTCATGGTATTTATTTATGAATAAGGTCTGCATACCTTGCTTCATTTCTTATTTTTCGAGGTTATAAAATTCTTTCCTCACCTAATTCCCCTCGAAGGTGACTCAAGATTTCTTTATTACAAATGTAATTAGTTACATCAAAGTGTAAAATTAGGATTAGCTAGAAAAATTTTGTAACTCGAAGATGGAGATCCAAGTAAAGGCGCCATGAAGCCTAGTGTTGCAACATAGCCTAGATACGAATCCTAACTAGCCTGACTTAAAAGGTGATTGTACCCCTTGTTCTTATATATTTATATATCATTATTATTTTAATTTCTAGGGGCCTTATCATTATTACTTTTTTTTTTGTTTTTTTGTATCTGGGACTAAGTTGTCAAGATGAATCACTCAGTTGACTTAACCTTAAATAGTAGTTGCGAAATGATCATTTATCTTGGAGTCATCACCAATTTATTTTAGCTAGGTGAGAGTGGTCACCTATCGGAGTTCGTATCTCAAGGGTCACAAAACCCATGAAGACAAACTCCTAGGTCTACGATAATACCAGAGATTGCATGAAAGGGGTTTGGAGTTGATTATAATTACAAGTAATGATCGATCCCTCTTACGACGCTTGGTAATTGGTATCCTATTAATCATGTGTTAACTTAAAATTTGATTCTTATTCAGTTTCAATGTCTGATATTTAATCATAACTCCCATATATCAAAATCTCTTAAATCCTAAATTTATTATTCCATTTGAGAAAATTAAGTTTTTAATATTTTGAACATAAAAATTTTTTATACACCCTATCAGAGAACTGAAGGAACACAAATGGTTTTATCATTATCTTTTTCGTACCCTACTAGAGAGCCAAAGAAGTACAAAGGGTTTTAAAAATCAAAATATCTTTTGCACCCCATCGAAGGTCCAATGTAATATAAAAGGTTTTATTTTTTTAAATTCATAAAATCTTAATTTTCTCGTTATTAAAATAATTCATGAAACCTTTTCCATATGTAGAGAGAAATTTCACGTACCATTTTAACTCGGAGACATGGCCTTAATTTTTAAAAATTCTAATTTTATCAAAATAACAAAAATTTATCCTAAGTGCAGCTGAAGTATACCTTCAACAAAAAAGTATCCTAGTGACCTTAAAGGACTCGATTCTAAGGTAACTTACTTAAATGTCCCTAAGGTAAACCTTCAATATAAAAGCATCCTAGTAACCTAAAGGATTCGATATTATCATAACAAAACAAACTTGTTCCTACTGTGCATTTTGACATAGATGTATCCCGATGATCACATAGGATTTATAAATACTAAAATGTCTTTAAGGTCTACCTTTGATGTGAGAATATTCTGGTAACACTAAAGGACTCAAAACTTCATAGAAAAATGAACCTAAGTCTATTATGTACCTTCAACATAGAAGTATCCTGGTAATAATAAAAGACTTGGTTCTTAAAAATTACTAAAATGTCCATAAGGTGTACCTTCGAGATAGAAGCATCTTGGTAATCCTAAAAGATTGTAACTTCATAAAAGGATCAAACTATCCCTATTATGCACCTTTGAACTCAATAACTTCATAGAAAGATGAACCTAAGCCTATTATGTACCTTCAACATAGAAGTATCTCGGTGATAATAAAAGACTTGGTTTTTAAAAATTACTAAAATGTCCCTAAGGTGTATCTTCGACATAGAAGTATCTCGGTAACCCTAAAAGACTTGATAACTTCATAAAAAGATCAAACTATCCCTATTATGCATCTTTGACATATAACTATCTTGGTGATCATAAAGGATTTGATTCTAAGGTAAATTACGAAAATATCCCTAAGGTATACATTCGACATGAAAATATCTTGGTAACCTAAAAGACTAAAAAATGATATGAAATAATAAATTTACCTAAATGGGTAACTTGGATATCAAAATTGACCTAAAATGCAAAAATTGCTAATAGGTTCCTATTTTTGTTAAAATTACATTTTAGCCTCAAAATGGCTAAAATTGGTAGAAATATTCCTAAATAACCAAAATACCCTAAATAGACAATTTGATGTGAGAAATAAAATTTTAACCCTAAAGTGCAAGGCTTACCTAAAAGGTCTCTAAATTTTTCTAACTTTACAAAATAGTCTATATATGAAATAAAATACAAAATCAAATATCAAACATATCGAAATCAACATGGAAAACATATAAAAAATGGTGTAAAGTATTTGGCCAATTTCCTTTGGCCTTGGAACAATTTTTTTTCACGTTTTGCAAACAAGTTCCTAAACTTTCTAAAATTGCAAAAAGACCACAAAAGGCTAAAAAATGTATTTCAACATGTTTAAAATGCATAAAACACATCCTTATACGTATATAAAGCTCTTGACAAAGCATGGAAAGCTTAAAATAATCTTTTTTAATTTTTGCAATTTAGTCCCTAAAATTTTAATATTTATAAAATAACATAAAAAATAAAAAAATATCATAAATAAACATCAACATGGTTCGACCAACATGGAAAATACGCTTCCAAGGTCTTGAAATTTATGGTAAAAGGTTTGAAAGATAACAGAATAATTCAAAATAAGATAAAATCAAGCACAAAAATTTATTTCAAGCATTCTAATAAATTAGGCCAACAGCATATAACCACTAAAAACAATTTTTTTCACATATAATTTCATAAATATTACCATAAATACATGTCACAAATTTTCCAAGCTTAAACATGCATAAAAACATAAACAAAAATGAACATATTAACTTGATTCATTATGAAACAACATGAAAATGCCAAATAGTTCAAAATTATATACACAATATAACAACATCATTTCCACAACAAATATATATTTCCATGATGA
The DNA here is from genome assembly GCA_038381775.1 of Adansonia rubrostipa. Classification (NCBI taxonomy): domain Eukaryota; kingdom Viridiplantae; phylum Streptophyta; class Magnoliopsida; order Malvales; family Malvaceae; genus Adansonia; species Adansonia rubrostipa. Next base: position 10,119,216 of record JBBYHM010000022.1, on the reverse strand, counting down.
AAATCACACTATTACTAACAAAAATCAAATTAAACATTAGAATCACTAAACCTTGATCATAGCCTTCATGCTTGAACTTTAAATACAGATCAAAATCCATGAGTGTAAGCATGATTTTGGCTCACTAAAAGGAAGAAAAATGAATGCAATGAATAAAAAACGAAAGATTTTGTGAGAAAAACTACCTTAAAAGCTTAACTACTTAGAAAATTTTAGTGTTTTTGCTGGTTTTTCTTCATGAAAATGTAAGGCTTGATTTTGAACAATCTTTCCTCTATTTATAAGGGAAAGAATTTGACTAAGGGCTGAAGAAAGCCCTTGGCCAAATTTTTCTAGGCTTTTTTTTTTATTTTATTTGTTTTTTGTTAAATTATCTTTCTAGATTTTTTTTCCACATGATGTTAAGATTAATTTAAATAATTTTGTCTTTGTATTATGTTGGTCAAAAGCCTAGGTGATGAGTCATATGGGCTAATGTTTAGGTTTAATATTTATTTTGATAATACTATGCTTAATGATAAAATTCAATCCTAATTAAATTAATTTTCGTGTAATTAAATTATTAAATTTTAAAATTGAACATAATTATTCATGAATTTTTGAAAATGTGAAGAAAAATAAAATTTTAATTTCAAATTTCATGAAAAATTTAAAAAATTAAAGTGAAAAGCCTAAAATGTAGAAAATTAAAAATTAAAAATTCAATTATGTCAAAGGTCCAATTAAATTGTCACATAAAAGTTTTGGATCCAAAGCAGTTAATAAAAATTTTGGAGAGAGAAAAATTATTGGGCTTTGTGAAAAATGAAAATGGGTCTAAACGCGCTTTGTTAGAAAATTCATGGAATAATCTCAAATAAGCTTCTTTGGCTTATAAAAAATGAGATGGACTTGGGAAAAAAATCAAAGATGGGCTTAGCAAGGTTATTAGCTTGTTGAGAAATTATTGGACTTGTTGGGCATATTTGCAAAATTTAAAAGTTTTAGGCCTATTAAGAAAATTTTGCCAAAAATAAAATTAAAAATTTTTTTAATAAAAATTGCAAGTGTTGAATTCTAAAAGAAACTTTTAAAAAATTTTAGGGTGAAGGAAAAATAATTAAAAATTCTAAACTCATAAAAATTTATAAAAAAAAGCCTTATGGAAGAAAATTATATTTGGAAAGAAACTAGAAAATCCATAAAAATGGATTAGAATTTTAAAAAACTGATTTAATAGTAATTTAATGAAAATATTTAAGAATTTTAAAATTTTAAACTGGAGGAAATTCCATGGAAAATTTTATAGATAAAAAAAACTCGTATTTCAGAATCTAGAAAGTTCCAAAAATATGTTTAAATTTATAAAAATAAACTAATTTCAAAAAATTATTTAAAATATTAATTAATAAAAATGTAAATTTGAAATCTAAAGTAACTTCAGCATAAAAAGGATTTCCTGTGCATGATGCTCGCAGTTTCATGAAAAATTCAAAATTAAATGCCAAAATTTACAAATTGACACCTCGTGGTATTAAATACCAATGCAAACTTTTTCTTGAATATTTTTATTTTTTGGAGTATGTATTGATATAAATACTATACGAGTATCTGAAAAATATATGATGATCAACTCCCTAATTTTCATGAAAAATCTCCAAAAAATTTTAAAAATGAGAAATTTGACTGTGATATTATATACAAAAATATATTTCAAAATTTAACAAGAAAATTTTAAAAATTGCTTTTTTCTTGAATATTCGTCTTATTTATCTGAGATTTATTCTTTGCAGCCCTCAAATTTATTGTTTTTCCATCACTTGCATATGCAACCATTAAGGGATGACTAAATTAGTCTTTAAAATGCCTAGTCCACTTGGTGCAAGTCGACCTCTATTGAGGTAGCCGTTATGTTCTCAGTCTTAGACAATTAAAAGTATCAGAAAAAGAGGCCTGGATGGAATTAGATGTCTGCACCGGTAGATTGCAAAAAGACTAGTGAAAATTTATATATAATCACCTAGGAATTGACCAACCAATTTCCTTAGATGGCTTGAGGAAATTAGATAAAGTCCATAATCATCCACATAGAAAGCATGATAATAGACTTATTTTATGCAATATTACAAACGATATGCATGGAAATATGATAAGACTTTAAATAATTAAAATAAAGAATGAAATCCCTCACAGAATATTGACTCACGTGCTTTGCATGACTAAGCCACCTTCCATCATTCATAACAAGATGCCTGAATTTCGTGCTCAAAAGACTTGTTGAGTCACTCAAGGTCAAACTATCATCTATACTACTTGAGTTATGAATGATGTCTTACTGAACTAATGTTGTGTTGCCTAAATGCTTAAAAACTTGATCACATAACATCAGAGACAATAGTTAAGAGAAATGCATATAATGCATTTAGGCAAAGAGACCTAATTGATCTGGGAGTTACATATGGATGCAATTGGTAATCCATGTTACCTACCCAACTAGGCCTGTTGTAAGTTTTCAAGTCACTCAAGGTTGCTATATGTTGAAAGGGGTCTTAGCCTAACAAAAATACCTTAAAGCGATTTTGGCAGTAAGGGCTATTATTTCAAAATTTAGCAAGAAAACCAATAAAGATTTAATACCTTATCTTAAATTGGTTTAACACCTCATTTTAAATTGGTTTAACACATGAAAATACTAATTTATACTTTTTCTATACTAAGTTGTTGAAATGGGATTTATATTAATTGTATTCTAAGGCATATTTAATGCTATTAGCCCAAAGTGTTTGGACTAGTATGAAAGATTAAAAAATGTTCTTAATAAATGAAAAGTTATTTGCTTCAACATATTTGTGATTGAGCTAAACCTCTCTGCTATTAATTATGGTTCTTCGATAATTGATTCAGGATGCGGATCGCACTTATATAATGACATGAGTCTGTTAAAGAATAGTTGATAATTAAGGCAAAATGAAGTAATCCTAAGAGTCAGTAACGACCTAAGGGTTATTACCACTGTTATTCGAACTTGTTCCTTATCATTGCTTATAGGCATGAACCTGGAACTCAAAGAATATCTTTATGATCCAAGATTGTCTAGAAACATCATTTCAGTTTTATTCCTCACTGTTAATAATGGTTTCGAGTTTAGGATGAAAGGCGATAGTTGCTCGATCATCCTAATTGACATGGTTTATGGATTGGTTTCATTGCAAAATAGGATATTTATGTTGGAACTTAAAATGCATATACTTAACATTAATGTGAAGAAAGTAAAAAAAGATGATTGGTTTCATTGCAAAATAGGATATTTATGTTGGAACTTAAAATGCATATACTTAACATTAATATGAAGAAAGTAAAAAAAGATGATCTAACTAAGACTTAAAATGCATATACTTAACATTAATGTGAAGAAAGTAAAAAAGGATAATCGAACTAAGACTTATATCTCGCACTATAGGCTTAGACATGTCATTGAGACCTGAGTAGCCAAGTTACACAAATGAGGCTATCTCGACCCATTTGATTATGAATCATATATGACATGCGAATGTTGCCTCCTTAGTAAGATAAGCAAAACTCCCTTCACTAGTAAAGGTGAAAGGGCTAGTGTTATATTGGGCCTAATACATATAGATGTATGGATTGATGAACACAAAGGTTAGAAATGGTATTTCTACTTCATTGTATTTACTAATGACCACTCAAGGTATGGGTATGTGTACTTAATGAAGTACCAGTCCAAAGCTTTTGAAAAGTTCAAAGAGTTTGGAGTGAAAGTAGAAAAATAAATTGGTAAGAGTATTCTAACTCTTAGATCCAATCAAAGAGGAGAATACTTAAGTTAAAAGCTTTTGGAACATCTAGCACAAAAGGGTATTCTATGAAAATAGACTTTACCTAGAACACAATAATCAATGGAGTGCCTAAAAGGGGAAACCGAGCCTTGTTAGACATGGTTTGTTCCATTATGTCTAAGGCTAACCTTTTAATATCTTTTTGAGGATATGACCTAATGATTGCCACCTATCTTCTAAATAGGGTTCCATGCAAGTTTATAAATGAGACACCATGTAGGATATGGTAAGGTAAAAGATCATTGTTGTCTTATGTTAAGATTTAGGGCTATCTAGTTTATGTGAAGCGAACAGTGTCTGACAAGCTTAAAGCTAGATCAGACAAGTATAAGTTTGTGGGACATCCAAAAGAAACTATTAGATATTACTTTTACAATCCAAAAGGTATTCATCAAAACATTTATCTTTCTAGAGAAAGAGTTTTTACTAGAAAATTTCAGTCAGAGTAAAATTGATCTTGAAGAAGTTTAGAAACCAAGATTGACACTTTTATGGAACTGGAGTTTAAAGATAAAGCATTGAATGCTTAACCAGAAACTCTAGAAACATAAATACTTTGCCAATCTAGTATAACTAGATAAGCTCTAAAAAAATACAGATTTTTTGTAAAACAAGAAGATAAATAGGTAAGCCATCATTTTCTCAGTGCTATATGATGATGACATATTGCTAGACATACAGATGTTGCAGGCCACTAAGGTCTGGCTATCGAAACAATTCTCCATGAAGGACTTGGGATAAGTGGCATATATTTTGGGATTTATGATCTATAGAGATATATCAAAATGAATGGTTGGCTTATCCTAGCATTCCTAAATAAACAAGGTGCTTAAGATGTTTAGTATGGAAAGTTCCAACAAGGAAACCTGCCTATGTTACAAAGTATAGATTTGTATCCTGTATGCTATGTTGTATAGAAGATCGCATGCATCATTCACTCTATGTGTCATGAGCAGGTACCAAAGCAATCCTATTGAATGTCACTAGATTGCTATCAAAAACATTTTAAAATACTTATGAGTGACTAAGGATATCTTTCTAGTCTTTGAATGGGCTGAACTCCTTGTAAGGGGTTACAATCATGTTGATTTCCAATCAGATTGGGATGACTGTAAATCATAGGGTTATATATTTAGCATAAAAGATGCTATGTTAGTTAAAAAGTTCTAAACATGAAATAACTATAGAATCAACACTAAAGCCAAGTAAGGCTCCATATATGAGGCTATAAAGGAGGACGTTTAAATGAATTAGTTCCTTTGATAAACTTGATGTGATTCCTAGGGTTGTTGATCCAGTACCACTCTACTGTGATAACAATGGAGCCATAGCATAAGCTGAGGGACCAAAGTTTCATCATAAGTCCAAACATGTGCTACGGCAATATCATGTAAGGAAAGACTTTGCTGAAAGGTGTGATATATGTATAGAAAGGTAACCCCTAAAGATAATTAATCCTTTTACTAAAATGTTGACTAGCAAAAATATAATGCCATATAGAACTATAGGGCTTTAACATATCAACGATTAGCTTTGGCACTAGTGGGAGATTATAAGTGTAAGCTTTACAAGCCAGTCGAATTTGCTCATAACGCACTAGCTTTTAGTTATTTTATTTAAAATACATTATATATTATTAATGTTAATGAGGTATTTCTTTATCCATAAGTTATAATATAATTGTTATTAATAGCCAATCAAGATAAAGCCTGTAAAACACATTGGTTTTATAAAGGAATTGTAAAGAGTTATAATTATGAGATCCTTATGCTTGAAAGTCGTGTTTCTTAAATCGTTCCTAGTTATCTTATTGTTAAGATAGGGCATTGATAATGCACAAAGGCTGGCCTATGTTAAGCTTTTCTATACATATGATGCATATAACTTATCTCATGAGTTAAAGTATTATGATACTTAATGATTATGTATGGGTGCCTATTATGGTAACAAGTTCATGGAACTTAACCCGTCATGAGAGTTCCATTTGGTATTTTAATTAAGTGTCTATGAAAATACTCCTATGTGCCAGTAGTGTAAATAATCCTTAGATTAGTGACACCAGGTCACCTTGTATATGAATTAACATATTTAGAGTTCACCATGATCGGGTCTATTTGGATGGATGCTTACAATAAAGTGGTTTTGGGCATGTTATGGAACACACCAATGATGGATGAGTTATCCAAAAAGGATTCATCACCCGAAGTGGTATGAGGGGACATCTCAATTACTCTTGGCTTTTGTTAACTCAATGTCCTTGGCCAAGGCAATATTGATTATAGTATTCACACATAGGGGTTGCATAACTAATATGGATAGGGCTAAGGGTAGTCACTGCACAATGCTTTTGCCTTTTTAGGATATATGATGAAGGGATTGAATTACACTAATACACTATACATTGAAAGGCTTGTCAAACCATATTGACTCTCCTGGCATTTGGGTGGTCATGATGCACTGTTAGATTCCACTCATAGTTTATAATCTAAATATTCTTAATTGAATTAATTTACATTTATTGCCAACATGTTTGGGGCTTAATGGGTTGCAGACATAAAGGTGATTTTATAGAATTAAAATGGGATTGAATTTAATTGTAGAGGTATTGATCTCTCAGAGACTAAATTGAATAGTTCAATTAGTCTAGGGACAAAAGTGTAAATAAACCAAAAAAGTTTTAGAAATACTAAAGCTTGAATATTTATAACGTGTTTTTGCCATCCTTAGGTGGATTGATAACACCTTTCATTTTGAACTTTAGGCTTACCCGCAACCTCAATTTTAGGAAAAGAATAATCATTTTTCTTGCTTTCATTTTTAATGAGGCTAAGGCAATTAATAAAGCGAAGGTTTATAAAACTTAAGTTGCTAGCACAATCCTAGCAAATATATCCCTACATTGTGAAGGTTTCTGAAGTCACTTGTGTGGATCACCATTGGAGGCTGTATAATTAGACAGCTTTGGTTTGGGATAACTCGACTCAATGTACAAGAACAAGCAGAGTTTGAATTTAACCAGGGACTTAATTAATCCCTTGGTTTGAGGTATTTTTATGTTCTTGATTTTTAGATCGATTAAAACTCATCAGTTGGTCCTTTGAAGGAATTCGATGTGTCTTTATTTTAATTTATTTTTTTGTTCTATAATTTAATAATAATTATTAAATTAATTATTTTTTGTTTGAGTGTGACCAGAATTCCAATAAAAACATGGTAAACAAAATACTACATCTTTAGAAGGTAAATATTCTAACCAAGAAATTTTTTGAACCATGATGGTGAAAATAGCGTGGATGTTTTTGGCAGTAAAAAATAGGATATTCTAAATGAAAAGGTTGATATGGTCCAACTTTAATATAAGTTCTCCAAATTTCATCACGTATATGAATTGGATACTTATATATTTGCTTACTCAATCTAAGATCACGTTTTACATTAGACAAATTAGCAGTCTTAGCTTCAACTCTATGAATTTTCGAAGGGCGAGCCTTACAATTTAAAAGAGTATATGATGATGGTGGTACCTCAATTTTTGATGCTAAATGATGGAGATCAACTTGCACAAACACTTATTTCCAACCATTCTTATGATCTTTTATAAGGAATTAGAGGTCTAATGACTACGGCAAAGATTAACTCATGAAGCAAGCTTTGCAAGGATTAATCATGGAAATGATAGCAAAGAAGGTTGTTCAAGATGAATCAGATACATTGCCAAGATTGTTCACTTTTCTACATTGTGTTGAGATTAAAAGAGTGAAAAATAAAGCTTGAAGCCCAATTTGTATGTTCAAGATGAATGAAGCCCAATTTGCGTGTATTCATGGGCCTAATAGAAATATTAGTTTAGGATTTTAGATTTTTTATTTTTTTGGATAAGAATTTGACATTTCAATTTTAATTTGTTTAGATAATTCCTAATCAGATTATGATAAGGAGTAAACTTTATCCTTATTGATTGGTATTAGGATTATGTTTAGGATTTTAAATTGTTTAGATAATTCTTGATCAGATTATGAATAAGGAATAGACTTTGTCTATATTGATTAGTATTGTCCTTATTTAGTTAGGATTCTACAGATTTTAGGCCTATATAAGGGCTATCTCATTCATGTAATTTAGCATATTGGAATAAAAATATCTTTAGAGTTTCTTCAATTTGTGAGAACTTCTTTTTTGTTATTTAAATAAGAACTTAAATTGATCTAATTAAGGTAACTTGGTGCAATCAGGATTCTTATAACTTGGGTTATAATCATCGGCTTTGATTAGGGTTAAGTTCTTTTTGCTTGATTTTTAAGATGATCTTAGGGGTCTAATTCCATCCAATCAGGTTTTAGGTTATCTTTTTCAGCCTAAGGTTCACATTATTTGGCATTAAAACTTTGGTTGCAATCTATCTTTTAATCCCATAATTTCATTGTATTTTTATTATATTTAGTGCTATTCATCATCTATAAAAAACAAAAAAAAAGTATTCTAGTGTTCTAGCCTTTTTTCATCTAAAAAAAGATTGTTATTATAGCATTATATTCATATGTTACAAAGAATTCTTTTTTTCTCCTTGTTGATTTCTTTTCCTTTAATATTTCTTGCTTAATTCCTTTCCCTTCATATTTATAGTTGATTTCACTTCCTTGATCTTTCTTATTGATCTTACTAATCAAAGTTCTAGTAACATCATTATTGCTTCTTGCTTTGGTAAGATCATTGATAAAGTTCTTTTTAAAAGGCTTGTAAAGGGAAGTTGAATGATAGAAGGCAAGAGAGGTGAAAATATCATTGAAAAAAGCCAAAATTCAATGAAACACGAGTAATTAAGTAACTAATCTTGAGTTTAAACACATAATGGAGTGTATAAGGAAAACCAATCTATTTTATTCCTAACAAATATTTGCAGGTTTAAACATGAGTAGCAGAGGAGATAATGCTAAAACTGATATCAAGTTGTTTGTGAAGGTTATCCAAGATTAATTCGAGCTTCTAAACATGAGGTTACATAATAAAGTTCCCATCCAATCTTAGATCATCTAGAAAATGCATGGTTAAGGAGGAGGAAGAGAAGGGTTTTTATTATGGTGAGAGTAATTCTAAGGGTAGAAAAGGCTATTTTAAAACAAGATAGTAATTTCGATAATATTAAGATGGAAATCCCTACATTTCAAGGGCAAAATGACTCTGAATTATACTTGGAGTGGAAGAGAAAGGTAGAACATGTTTTTTATGATCATAATTACTCCAAGGAAAAAAAGGGTAAACTAGCATCAATTGAGTTCATGAATTATGCTAATATTTGATGGAATCAATTTGTGATTAATGGGCATAAGAATGGTGAGAAACTTATTTAGTCATAGGAAGAAATAAAGGTAGTGATGAGAAAGAGGTTCATACCCAGCCATTACTATAGCAACTTGTATAGAAAGTTGAAAGGGTTGACTTAAAAATCCATGAATGTAGAGGATTACTATAAAGAAATGGAGCTAGTCATGATTTAGGCTAATATAAAAGAGGACTGTGAGGCAATTATGGCTAGATTCATTGGTGGTTTGAATGAAAAGATAGCTGATATAGTGGAATTGCATCATTATGTGAAGATAGAGGAATTACTGTATAAAGCTATCAAGGTGGAAAGGAAATTGAAGTCTAAAGGCACTTCTAAATATGTTTCAGCTTCTAGCTCTTCATGGAAGTCAAAATGGAAGAACAACAAAGCTACCTCAAAACCTAAAGAAGATGCAAAAGCAAAGGATTCGATTGCTATTAAGGTAAAATTGAAACTAAATCATCTTCTAAATCACGCGATGTTAAATGCTTCAGGTGTCAAGGATTTAGGTGTATTGCTTTTCAATGTCCAAATAAAAAGATTATGATTGTTATGGATAATGGTGACATAGAGAGCATTAAATGATGATAAAATGCCATCATTGGAGGATTGTAGTGATGTTGACATTGAAGAACCCATGCATGGAGATATGCTTATTACTAGGCATGCTCTTAACATATAGCCTAAGAAAGATAGTGATGAGGTATAATATGAGCACATCTTTCATACTAGGTGCCATGTGAATAACAAGGTATGTAGCATGATTATTAATAGTGGTAGTTACACTGATGTTGCTAGTACCTTGATGGTTGAAAAGCTAAATCTGCCTAGATTAAAGTATTTAAGACGTATAAGTCGTAATGATTAAATGATTACGGAGAAGTTAAGGTGACAAAGTAGGTGCTAGTTGCATTCTCTATTAGCCACTACAAGGATGAGTTTCTTTGTGATATGGCACCAATACATGCTGGTCATCTATTTTTGGAGCATCCATAATAGTTCGATAAGAAGGTTACTCATTATGGGTACAAGAATAGATATAGTTTTCTAATGAATAACCAAGTTATTGTATTAACACCTCTCAAGCCATTAGAAGCATATAAGGACTAGATTAGGATAACTAAAAAGTGCAAGATGAAAGAAAAGAAAATAAATGCATGAGAAAAAAGAAATGAGTCATACATGTTGACATTCCACGTGCCCGGCCTTTATAAACTTTGAACGATTCGAAGACTAAAAGTGCGCTTGACTTAAAATATATTTTGATGTTTAACATGAAAGAGTAAAAGGCCGTCGGATGAATCGCTCATCCGACTAGCCTTGGATGGCCACCACGAAGTGGCCATAAACTTGGAGTCACCATCGGTCATTTTAAGTTAGGCATGACCGGTGTAGACACCTAATTTCCTCCAGGTCTCTTTTTTGATAATCTTGAATATCCGAGACCGAGAACTTAATGGCCATTCTCATTGGGAATAATCCTTGCTTATGAATAAAACCTTTTTGGTCATAATTTAAACAGTTGAAAGTTAACGTAACAAAAAGGTTATAATTTGGTCTCTAATTTTGGATATACAAAATGAATATTTAAGAGAAAGATTATTTTTTATTATTTCATTTCAAATTTTGAAAATCCATTTTTGAAAATGTTATCATAGTAAATTTTTCATTCTTAGGAATTTTACGAGAACCTTTATGTTGAATTTGAGAAATTAACCTTCGTATATTTTTACCTACACCTATGCGGTATTTATGCTAATATGCACTCCAAAAATTAGAAATATTGAATGGAAATTTTATTAGCATTTATACCCTAAGGTGTCAAGTTGCTCATTTTTGTAATTAATTTTGATTTTTTTAGTATAGCGAGTATTGTACTCGTAAAATTTTTTTTCAAATTTTTAATTTTTAATTTTATCATTTTATAAATTAATATTTTGAATAATATAATTTATTTAATTCATTTTACAATTTTTAGTGCACTTTTTGAAAATTTTCTCAGTTCTACAATACAAACTTCTCATTATTCGTAAAATTTTTTGGTGTAATTTTCTTGAGTTTTAAATTTTAAAATTCTTCAAATATTCACATTAAACTACAATTGAATCAGGTTTTTAAATTTCACTTATTTGTTATGAATTTTAGATTTTTTTGTTTCAAAATATGAATTTTTTTACCTTATAATTTTTGAGGGAGATTTTTCTTAGTTTATGATTTTAAAAATTCTTTAAATACTATTATTTAACTCATATTAAATCAGTTTTGTAAATTTAAATTTATTTTATGAGTTTTAGAATTTTTTCTGTTACTGAGATACAGATTATATACTCCGTAATTTTTTCGACGAGATTTTTTTTAGTTTTTAATTTTTAAATTTCTTTAAGTATTATTATTTCATCCGCATTAAATCAGTTTTGAAGGCTTTAGTTTATTTTATGAGTTTTAAAATTTTTTTTGTTATTAAGATACAAAGTTTTTCGAGAGGATTTTTTCTTTTTTTCTAAATTTATAATTTTCAAAATTCTGCAAATATTATTGTTTGAATCATATTAAGTCAGTTTTGAAAATTTTAATTTATTTTATGAGTTTTGCCTTTTTTTTACATACAATAATTTTTATCCGAAAGGATTTTTCTCGTATAATTTTATGAGTTTTTGAACTCCAATCAATTTTTTTTATTATTTCATTTCCAAATTTTTTTTATGATTATTAATTTTTATTTTATGATCATTTTAATTTTATTTTAATTTTTGGTTATTTTCTACTAGTTTCATGGAAACTAGTCTAGTTGATATCCAACGTTTCTTTAACGAATTTAGTTCGTTTCTAATTACCAATTACATGATATTTTTTAGGCAATCATGGCAAAATATTTTGAATGACCTTTGGTGGATGGTCAAATTAATGCAAATTGTAACTTTTTATGCTAATTATGACAAAAGTATGGTAAAAAGCAAAAAAGCTTTTTTTTTTCTTTTACTTTTTCTTCCATGCTTCC
>JBBYHM010000022.1:10050227-10093956 GCA_038381775.1 Adansonia rubrostipa | reverse complement strand
TGTGTTTTGGAACATGTTTTAGGTGATTTTAACATTTTATGGGCCATTTTGCAATTTTAGAAAATTTAAGGGCTAAATTGCCAAATATGCAAAAATCATGTTTTATGGACAAAAGTGCTTGGCCAAACCTTCATGTAGGTTTTTTTTCATGATTTTTGGGTTAATTCTTGGCTAATTTTGATGATTTTTTGTGATGTTTTGTGATGTTATTTTTTATGTAGGGGTCAAAATGTAATTTTACAAAGTTCAAGGGTTATTTTGCCAAATAGAGAAAAAATTTATTTTAAGGCCAAGTTTTTGGCCGAATTCTTGTTGATATATTTGCTGTGTTTTTCCATGTATGTTTTCATGTGATTTTATGATTCTTAGGGCATTTTACCATGTAGGGATTAAAATGAAAATTTTTAAAAGTTTAGGGACTAAATAGTAAATTTTCATATTTATGGGCAAAATGTGTATTTTATCAGTTTTAATGATTTCTATTATTTCTATGGCCTTCTGTAGGGATATAAAAATTTTTAAAACTTTTTGTATTTGTTCAGTACTCTAAAGGATACGAAATGTAATTTTCAAAAATCTAAGGGCATTTTGGTAATTTTTTTTACCAGGATGCTTTTATTCAAATGGTGAATATTTAGGATTCATTCAACCTTCTAAGGTCGTTTTAGTGTCCATTAGGGATATCGGGATACTTTTATGTCGAAGGTATACCTAAGGGCAGTTTCGTAATTTTTTCAAAGGATGCTTTTATGCCAAAGGTGAATGTTTAAGGTTCCTTTAGCTTTTTAAGGTCATTTTTGAGTTTATTAGGGGTACCATACTTTCATGGCGAAGGTATACCCTAAGGGTATTTTCGTAATTTTTTTCACCGAGATGTTTTTATGTCAAAAGTGAATGTTTAAGGTTCCTTTAGCCTTTTAAGGTCACTTTTGAGTACTTTAGGAGTACCGAGATACTTTCATGGCAAAGTATACTCAAGGGGCTTTTTTGTAATTTTCCCCATCGAGTGCCTTAGTGTCGATGGTAAGCCTTAGGAATATTTTAATTTTCCTTAGAACCCAATCCTAAGTAGTTATCTGGTACCTTAGTGTCGATGATAAGCCTTAGGAATATTTTAATTTTCTTAAAACCCAATCCTAAGTAGTTACCGAGTGACTTAATGTCGATGGTAAGCCTTAGGAATATTTTAGTTTTCCTTAGAAGCAAATCCTAAGTAGTTACCAAATGTCTTAGTGTTGATGGTAAGCCTTAGGGATATTTTAATTGTTCTTAAAACCTAGTCTTAAGTAACCTTCAGGTGTGTCTATGCCAAAGGTATAGTTTAAGGATAAGTTTGTTTTTTTTATCATTTTAGTCCTTAGATTTGAATTAGTACTTTAGTGTCTAGACCGAGTCAAAGGTCTTTTATTTTTGTTTCAACTAATTTGTATGTCTTTGTAAAATAAAGGCAATGTCTCGAACTTAGAGTGATGCGTGAAATTCCTCCCACCCATATATGATAGGGGTTTTACAGATCATTCTAATGACAAGATACCATTTTTAAAATGGAAATTAGGAACTTTATACAAATAGAAACCTTTCACATTCTACCACTGTAGTAGGATGTGAAAGACATTTTGGTTTCTTATAACCTTTTAGGTCCCTTTGATTTTTCGTTGCGGTATAAAAGGGAATAATAAAAACTTTCATGTCTCATTGGTTTTTTGGTGGGGGTGCATAGAACGTTTCGATTTTCAAAATGCAAAACCTTGATTTTTTCTCATGGAATTATAAAATCCTATTTTAACAATATGGGAATTGTAATTAAATACCACATATTGAAGCCAGATAAAAATTAAAGTTCAAATTAACCATGATCAATACGGTACCAATTTTGGGCACCATGAGAGGGTCAATCCTTACTTGTGGCTGTAACTGACTCTTGAACCTTTAAAAACAATCTCTGATACTCTGTAGGCCATAGAATTCATCTTTAGGGTTTTGTGACCCTTAAAACAATAATTTCGACTGGTGACCAATCTCACCTGGCCAAAACAAATTGGTGGTGACTCCAAACAAATGGTCATTTCGTGATGACTATTTAAGGTTAAGATGGGCAAACGATTCATCTTAACTACCGAGTCCCTAGAAATAAAAGAATATTAATATCGATATGGCCCCCCAAAAGAAGACAAGAATAAATAGTTTTGAAATAATGATACATCACCACTTACATAGTCAAGGGCCGTTTAAGTCGGGCTTGGTCAGGATTCACATCTAGGGCACATTATGACAACGTATCGATTCAAAGCTCTTGTATTGATATAAAAAGCTATTTTTGGCTTAATTTGAGACATTTTTCTCTTTTCATACCATGACTTCAAAACTCGAATTTGGTCATGACATTGGCCTCAAAAATCATCCAATATCATATATAAATTCATACAAATCATGTGGATTTAAAGTTTTAAGCTTTATACATTGGATTAACACAATTTAGAAAGTCGATTAAGCTCAGCATAAGGGCATTTCACAAGAAAATCTAATTTGGTGAAGGCAAAAAATCAAGATTATTCATTTAATTAGCTAATGCAAGGTTTTCTTTGCCTACAAGAATCAAGATTAATTAATCAAATGCTGAAAAGGTTTGCATTGGTACAATTTATCATCATATGGTACCTGCCAAAAGTTTTATACGCCTCTTTTGCTAGGTCTTTTTAATGGCTAAAATCCACCACTATATAATCCAATTTTCTTACTCAGTTGGGGGGTTATAATACATTTACATCAGCCACCAAAAACCTTTAAGCTTTCCCAAATACTCCATTCTCATAGCTCCCTTTCTACCCTTCTAAAACTCTTTCAAAACCTTTTATTTCCTTCATCTCTACCCTTAAAACCATCGTCCATAGACACCATAACCAAAACCTCCTTCTTTTCACTCATTCTTTGCTAATACTTCACAAAGTGGGGGAACAAAGTGAGCTTTATATTGCTTGGTTGTTGCTTAAGTAAGGAGCTAGGAGTTATAGTTTTCATTAGGGTATATTTTTCATTTTTTCTTTATCTCATTTTCTATTTTTCTTTATCATTATCTCATTAATGAACCTCTATGTTTCTATAACCCCATTAAGGCCTCCATGCATTATTGTGGCTTTGTTTATGGTAGTTTTTGGATTTTGATGACTTTCTTGGTACCTTGATGTCGTTTGGATTAACTAAAATGCAATATTTAATTTAGACATTAAAAAAGCCCTTGCCCATGCAATTTTTCCATGTTTTTCTTCTTCTTAACATGCTTATTTCATGTGTAAATGTTCATTCTAGCATGTTTTAATTTTTACCATGCCATTGAATGCATTTTTCTAATGATTCCTTTGTTAAAATGGATGGATAACTTGCTGTTTTGAATGTTTGCTTAAGTTTTATGTTTTCACTTAGTTTCATATGTTTGTTAAAATGCCTTTAGATGCTTGCAAAAATCTATTTTCAAAGAAAACCCTAAGTTAATTCCATACTAACTCCAATCAATAAGGATTAGCATGGATTTAATGTTTTTAATAAATTGGTTCTCTAATCCTAGGGATATATCAAGCACTAATGTTTGGAATCATAGCCTTATTAGGCCAAATAAATTCTATTTTTAACCTTTACAAGAACCAAAAACATTTTCAAGTATTACTTAAAGTCTTGTTTCAAGCCTTTCATCATGACTATTGGCATGGATAGCAGGCAGTTCAGGGGGCCTACTCTTCGAGAATTGGATTAGTCCATTACTCCACTACCATGGATCTCAATGATTGGATAGTCATATGTTCGATACCTTGACACATGGCCATAAAAGCCTCAAACTCAAAGGAAACCCATGTTTTGGTACTAGAAACATAGTGATCCCTATTTGAAAATTTATTTTTGGGCTCCAAATGATTTTTCTAGAATTTTCTAAAATTTTCCCTAATGAGCTTCGAATCACCTTTCCAATGACACTCATTGCCTCCGAATCATTTTGGGTGTAAGAGTTATGATTTTTTGAACTTTCACTTTCTAAAACCCCTGCAATCAGCAATTGATATTCAATTTGGGTAATTTTAACCTATCAAATGATTCTCCTAGATATTTTAAATATTCTCTTGAATAGTTCATAAAATTTTATTTTTAAAAAGGTATTTTTTGTGATTTAATGATTTCAAATGAGCCTAGGATGATTTTTCAAAGTTCTCAACCTTTTTTCCCCTGTATTTGTTGTCAGTGCTGCTCAGACCGAAGTTGAAAAATTAATTATGTCTAGAAAGCAATTTTCTAAGACTTTTCAAATATTTTTACATTAATCCTTACTAAGTTGCCTTTCCAACAGTACCTTGTTAGCCACTAGAAACCTTCGGACCAAATCAGAATAAATTCAATAATGTGGACAATGTGATGTTATCCCTTGCTTTTGTTGAACTTGACAAAAGTCACTAGGATTTCCCTAAACCATCTCTTCGGGTTATTTAAATGACTCAAAATGTATTCAGTGTATTCCAAATAGTGTGGAACCCTCGGGCCATTTTAAAGGTGACTCGATAATGTTTAATGTAAAAATATTCCAAAAGTCTTTAAAATATTCCAAAAGTCTTGAAAAAATGCCTTTTAGGGGGGAATAGTTTTTAAAGTTAGGTCAAGTGCGACACTGATAGCACGTGTAAGGGAAAGGGTGTGGCTAACTTAGAAAAATCATTTTAGACTCATTTAGAATCATTAAATCACAAACAATATCTTTTAAAAATGGAATTTCATGACATTTTCAATGAAACACATTTTGACAATTTAGAAAAAAACATTTGATAGGTTGCAGATCATTGATTTTAGGGGTTCCAAATAGCCTTAATTCAAAAAATTGTATCTCACTCATTCAAAATGATCCGAAGGCAAACAAGGTACCATTGGAAAGGTAATTTGACTTTCTTTTAAAGAAAATATCAAATAAATTTTAAAATGGTTTGGGGTTTGAAAATAAATTTTTAAGTCCCACCATAATGCTATTAAGGCAAAAATAGGGGAACTTTTCATTTTTTGGGTTTCTTAGGACTAAACTAGGGCCATGGACACCCGAACATCCATAACAAAAAGAGATGATTGACATGTGCATCATGAGCTCATTTACATAATCTCAGAATAGCTTTAGGATGATGAAACAGCCTATTGACCATGTTACAAACACAAGGACTCTAGGCAAAAGATCAAGGCACTAACAACTTGGAATAATAAACAAGCAATTATTCTTGAAAACAAAATATTTAGCTTCAAAAATCATTGAATCCAATCATAAAACCTGATTTTTCACTAAGATTGGAAGACCAATGAAGAAAAACCTTAAGTCAATGTTAGTCCTCATTTATTGAGGTTAGCATAGGCTTAACTTGGGGTGTTTTTTTTTTAAAAAATGTTTTTGACAATCATTAAACAAGCATCTTGGCAAACATATTGTGAATTAAATATGAAACCCATGATAATGAACTAAATATCATACTTAGACAAATACAGATGGTATCTTAACATGCAAATGATAACAAAAATTAAAAGAATGACTAATAAGATACATGGAAATGCTAGCTTCAAGTATCTTGACAAATATATTATGATCCAAATATGACATTCATGAAAATGAACTAAACAGCATTTTTAAACAAATAAAGATGTTGCCTTGACATGTAAATAATGATAACAATGAAATAAAATGACTAACAAGATGCATAGAAGTGCTAGTTTCATGAACAACATCAAGGAGGATGATATGAACTTGTTTAAATAAGGAGTTTGCAAGAATTTTCAAAACAACATTAAAACATGTTTTTGGAGCAAACTGAGCACATAAACATAGTGAAGCATGGCAAGATAGCATTAAAAATTCTAGGTCTGTCATAAATAAGGCCATAAAATGCATGAGAATACTAAGAACAAGGTCATGTTCACACGAATTTGACTCTCTAAAATGATGTGATAAAAGAAGGAAACAAGGTAAAAAGAGATGGAAGTTATACCAAATAGCCTTAAACCTTACTTTAGCCCTTGAGGGTTTTAGAAGGTTTTTGTTGTTAGCTTTGAAACGGTACAAGAATGAGAGGGTTTTTAAAAGGAGGATGGTTGAGAAGTGTTTTTTGGAGAGTGCCTAAATATGTTAGAATGATTGTCTTAGAAAAAATGTGTAGTATGTTTAGCTGAGAATGTTAGGCTTATGTAACCACATGAATAGTGAGGACCACATGCAAAAAAGCAAAGGCATTTTGAGCTTTTGGTGCATGTACCTCATGTATAGACAAGATACTATGCTTAGCTGCTCACTAATCCATTGACCAGCTTAGCAAAAATAATGGATTAAGGCCATTTTTGGTAACTAAGCAATGAGAAAGTCCAAGGTTGCCTTCTAATAAATTAAATTAAGTTATGCATATGTCCCTTGCTATAGCTATTTAGGCCTTACAAATTTGATTATACTCAATCATAAGTCTAATGATAAGGCTTAATATGGATTTTGATGATTTTTGGTGCCAAAAACATGTCCAAATCAAATTTTTAAACCACTAGTGTAAGGGCTAAAAAATGACATGAAATAGGTAAAAATGCCTTAATATACCGATAAAATGCATATTGTATTGATACATCGGGCAGAAAACCTATATTGTATCGATACAATGAAGATTGGACCAATACATTCCCAAAATGTATCAATACAATTGCATTTGTATCAATCCATTTTGTCCAAATACTAATTTTAGCTACTATCAAGCCTTATATAAACACATTTGGCCACTGTATCGATACATAAAGCAAATGTATCAATACAGGCCCCATTTGTATTGATACAACCTGCAAAATTTTAAATTTTGATGACATAGAAGCCTTGTATCGATACATCTACACCATATATCAACACATTCAAGAAAAAATGTGAATTTTTCATACCTTTGGCCCTCTGAACACCTTACTTTAGTTGGGAATGATGGATTACTGACCTGTGCTTGTTTGTATAACCTCGGTGATGCCTTAAATACTGACGTTTGATGCTTCTTTTTTATATTTTTCTTTAACACAATCTTGGCATTTCAAACCTTCAAAAAAATTTTCCCTAGCGCCATGTCGTGTAATAGTGCTTGGTGACACAGCACCTAGCAATCATCCTCATTTTTATTTTTATTTTTTAATTCTATTAGCTTTCGACTACATATCAGGACATTAGAAATTGGCCCAGACTAAATGAGGTGTTTACAACTACCCCTTTTTGGTTGTTTTTGAGTATAAAAAACAAGGCAAAGATTGAAAACACCATTTTTGTTTAAGGTATGCTTGATGTTGCCTCGTGTTATTACAATGAAAAGAGTAAAATTAATATAACATCTATATAAAACATAATTTTTGCAATGATTCAAGATTTTTTGGCAAAAAGGTAAAGTTTAAATTTTTTTATGAAAAACTTATACTACAATTCTAGGCTTAACCTATCCTTAGGGTCGACTTAAAAATGACAGAACACCAATTTGTCGAATCACAGCCAACAACATTAGACTTTTGAAAAAAAAATTTTGACAAATTTCAAGTAAAAACCTAGACCATGATCTTAGGCTCAACTTATCATATGTTTGACTTAAAAATGATAGAATGCCAATGTGCCAAATCACCGCTAGCAACATCAAACTTTTTAGGTTTAATCTTCTTAACACGGGCTAGTTAACTGGGATTGACCTATGGGCATCGTTGGCCTTTAATTTTTGATGACATGGGCTAGTTAGTCAAGATTAACCATTGGCATCACTAGGCTTTGACTTTTAATGACTTGGGCTAATTAGCCAAGACTAACCTACTAGCATCATTAGGCTTAGAATTTTAAATGACAAGGGCCAATTAGCCAAAACTAGCCTAACGGCATCATTGGGCTTAAATTTTAATGACAGTCGCTAATTAGCTAGAACAGACCTTTGGGTGTCCTTGTGCTTAACTCTTTTGATAAAAGCTAATTAGCTGGAACTAGCTTACTAGCATCATTGGGCGTAACTCTTGATTGGGGGCCAATTAGCCAAAACTAGCCTACCAGCATCATTAAGCTTAAATTTTAACTAGGGCCAATTAGCCTGAACTAGCCTACCAGGATACCAAAATCATTGGGCTTAAGCTCTTGACTAGGCCAATTAACTAGAACTAGCCTACTAGTATCATTGGGCTTATATCTTTTGACTGGGGCCATTAGTCGAAACTAGCCTATCGTTATCATTGGGCTTCAACTTTTAACTGGAGACTAATTAGCCAAAATTAGCCTACTAACATCATTGGTTTTAAACTCTTGACTAAAGCTAATTAGCCAGAACTAACTTACCAACATCATTGGACTTTACCTTTAACAATTATAAAAAGGAATCCTATAAGACTTTTCTCACTTGAGAACTCTTAAACGATGCATGTGCATTTGGATGATGCATATGTTGATGTGATGCAAGTATTTTTGAAAAAATACATGTATGAATGGATCTATTCATTATTCTTTCATGTGTATGTTACCATTTTGGCAAGTGAAACATCTCTTGAAATATAAAAGATTAAGAGGATTTATTATCTTATTTTCTCTGTGTGAGTTAATGAGAATTCCTCTTGGAGGTGTTTGCATTTGACTGACGATTGTTAAGTTTTTTCGAGATCTGTGCCAATTTTCTACCTCTTGGTTTCTCGTCACCTTACAAAAAAAATGATTTTCTAATTTGTTGACTTTTCAAGGCAATCTTGCTGAGTGAAAGTAGATGTGAGACCTTTTTAGGGATGATTTTAAGCTTTTGACTTTTTTTACCCTGGCCTTTCTTTTGCATTTTGACTTTGAAGTCTTCAAGGCATCTTGACTTTTCCTAAAAAGGCAAAAAATAAGATTAGTGTTCCTCAACTCAAGTTTACACCCTCATAACCTTAAATTGTAATGTTTTTCTCTTTGTTCTAGGCAATTCATATCTCATGTGCCACAAATCATCTGGTTATAGGATCAGGCAAATCAATCACACCTTACCCCACATGAGTATTTTTCTAGGCTCATAGATGACAACATGTCATGTTCATCTAGTGTTAACACTTTTGACAATTGGTGATCGTCCTTCGGGGCATTCTTGACTAAGGTAAGAAAATAAATTCTTTATACAATTTAGGCTGTTTAGGTGTGCCATTTGATATAAAAGGTTAAGAGTTTAGAAATATTGACAATTATGACTAAGAACTCTTAATATTGACTAAAAAAGTTAAAGTTTTAGTGCTTGATGCCATGGAATCAAGGGTTGACATAAAATGATATAAAGGTCTGAGCTTTTGTAAATAGATTAGGAAGAAGAGGTGAATGTTTCTCCACTTGAATTCCTTGAAATCTTATCATGACACTCTTTTGGTTATCAAATTGACAGTATGACAAGTGCTAGATTTAGCTAGTAACCTTTCAGTCCTTAAAAGGTTGTTTGGAAAGTCTTATAGGTAAGTGTTGGTCCTAATTGAGAGGTATTACTCTGAGAGGTATTCTGATGGATGTTTTGGAAACTATGCTTTTGATCTTAACCAATGAAGGTTCTAGATATCTTAAGATTTTAAAAGTCTTGATAACCCTCTTGATCGAGTGGGACAATTTTCCTTTCCGTGGCTATTTGAGCATGTGACTTCAAGACTTTCGTCTTTACTCTACCTACCCTTTTTCGAGTTTTCACCCTAGAGCTTCATTCTTTTCTTTCTTGACTTTTTTTTGACCTTTTTTTTTTGTTTTTCTTTTTACTTCTTTATCATGCCCCTCAAGGAAACTTAAAATATTCTAAAAAAACAATCCCAAAAAGTGGGGTCCTCAATTTAAATAGCCATGCTTGATTAAGACTGACTTTTCCAAGTATGAATACAGCCAAAGGTTCAAGGTTTTGAAAGCAAGGGTATACATGCCCAAATTTAGTGTTCGAGGGTAATCAGATCAAAGATCATTTCTCTTCATCAGGGCTTCTATTTTTTTCATTTCCCTCCCTCTTGATTTGATTTTGACTTTAACTTTTGATTAATCTAATTTTTTATCTTTTATTTTTAATTTTTTTAACTTTGATGTTAACTTTTCTTTTTTTAACTATTTTTTTCTTTTTTTGGAGGGAATTTTGAGTCTAATGACCTGTTATATCCCATATTTACCCTTTGATGTCAAGTATTTTGATACCTGTAGAAGTGGCTATCTACCTTATTTCCCTTAAAAGGTTTTTCATGCCCTCAATGTAAAGGGTGATCCTTGATTAGGGTTTTTAAAAGAACAAATTCATTAGGCACAAAAAAGGGTAATAAGGGGAATGCTTTTGCAATTTACAAAAAGATAAAAGAAAAGATGGTCGTCTTTCATTTCAAAGATGATTATATGGACTGATGAGTTAGTCTTCGAGGCAAGGTTCTCTTAGAAAACATGTTGAATGTCTTAATGATGTAGCATTCAATTTCATTTTCTTTTCTCTTTTCTTAAGTGCATGCCCCAATACTCTTCTTCCACTACGCTTGAAGGCGTGTTCCTTGAAGTCACTGACTTACCTTAGCCACAAATGATTTTAGGGCTGTGAGGGGGTTTTTTCCTTTGAAAGTAGGAATAGTGCATTTTTGTTATGTTCCCTATTGGTCAAGGTCTAAGGAAAGGTTATGGTGTCCATAATAAGGGGTTGTCTAAAGGGATTCAAGGAGTCCCAAGGTCCTACCTAATCTTAGCACATGTTAAACTTACTTATCCTATTCCCTTAAAAGTGGGTCTTGATTGCCTAACTTTAAAGCAACCCGAGGATTAGTCTTTTGATCGGTCAATTTTTTATGTGATTTTTTTATTTTTAAAATGACCCACGGTAATATCATGTAGGATATGAAGGAAATGTTTAAGCAAAGGTAGATTTGCCCCTAAGGATGATTGCCAATTTGTGAAGACAATCAATGTTTTTTTTTAAGAAAATTATTGCTACCTTCAAGATCAGAATTTAATCACGTAGAGCTTTATTGCCAAAGAGATTTAACATTCAAAATAAAGCATGATGCATGATGATTGCAAGTGACAGTTCATTCATTTAAATCTAAAATTCATATTCTTTACTAAATGAAAATTATATATGCAATCGATCCTTCCTTTTTGCTATTGATGGTCAAAACTTGCTTATCTATTTTTCTTCTAAAAGTATTCCAATGTTGGCACCTTTGCTTCTCCCTATTTCGATCCTATTTTTTATTCTGCCTACAACAAATAATATATCCTTGAACTTTATGAAGGCACTGTTGACTATCTTATCATAATAAGGAGAGTATCCACAAAGTAGGCAGTCAACTCCCTCTTAGTAAGAGGTAGTTGGACTTGGGAAGCTACTACTTTCCATCTACAAGCATAATCTTTGTAGCTTTCGTGAATTCTCATGTTTTGAAAAGTCCACCGATCAGGAGCTATTTTTAACAAGTGCATGTACTATTTTAGAAATGCTCGAGTCAAATCTCTTAAAGTGCATACTTGGCTTTCTCTTAGTCGAGAATACCATGTAGATGCTGCCCCAATCAACCTTTCGGGAAAGATATGGATGAGCAACTTTTCATCCACGATATTCTTTGTCATTTTACGATAATAGGCAGTCAGATGCATCTTCATGTAACTAACTTGTCATACTTCTAAAATTCTGGGACCTTAAATTTTGGCAGAATGGTCACATTAAGGACCAACAAGAGTTCCTTCGCATCGATAAGTCCTTTTCCTTACTTCATGTCTTGGATTCTTTCCTCGAGCTAGTCATATTTTTTATCGTGTTGTTGAATCTCGTATCTCTCTTAATGGATTTAGTCATGATTGCTTTAGATCATGAGTTGACTATAAAGGCATTGGTTCAAGGAGTTCATCTTATTGAAATGCATAATTTTTTCTCCCTATTTTACCTATAAGGAGAAACAACAATTAATTTTGAAGATATGATGGATCACTATTATTGTTCTCATACATGTGTGAATGGTAGGTGAATGAATAAATGAATGAATTGACTATGCCATGAGTCTTTAATCAGGTCTAAAAATAAGGGAAATCATAGTGAAAATAACAAAGGTGCAAATCAACATCCCATAAAACTCAAACATGCTTTTTATCATTCCTTGGATGTCTTCTGTACATAGAAGTTCTCTTACTAAATTTTAAAGAACAAGTAAACATTATCTTTGTGAATATTCTTCTATTCTGACATCCTAGTACTCCTAAAAGCCTAAGAGAGATCCAATTACTATTTTTTGTCATCAGGAACTTGGCTTGGTCTTCCAAATTTTTTGATTAGTTAGGGCCTTGATTTGCAGGATCTTGGAGTCAATAAGCTATACCCTTTGCTTAAATGATATTCAGTCCTCGGTGTCATGCTCTAGTGCCCTAGTGTGGTAGTCACAATGGGTGTTAGCGTTGAACCACTAAAGGTGCAGTGGCTTTTTCTTAGGGACATAGATAGGTGCAACCAAATGTTCACGAAGTAAAAAGGGATATAGCTTTCTATAAATCATCAAAATGGGATCAAAATTGGGACCTTCCCTATGATTTTTTCTTAGTGCCAGATCCAAAGGACAATTGACAAGTGATGAGCGAATGTCTTGTTTTGGAAAAAGGTGTTGATCTGTAACAACTCAGAGCCAGAGTGTTCAATCTCAGATATCAGAGTAAGTGTGATAACAATGGGTTTGGTGTTGATCACTTCAAGTTCAGATACTTGCATATTTGATCCTAGTATTGGGTGATGTAGTGTATGGAATTGAGTTATTGGTTGTAGCGTCCCTCGGGAATAATTTGTCTTCATTTGACCTAGGCTTGAGAGCATCCTTTTTAATTCTGACAACTGTCCCTTCACATTCTGAATATTTTGTCCTACTCCTCTGATGGTTCCCTTCAAGGTGCTAATGTGCACTTCTAATTGATTCGCCATGACTTAACCTATCTGGCCTATTACAGATGAAGATGCTTCTCTTACATATTCCCTCCCAAGAAGACCAATTAAGGCTTCCACAATTCTTATGAGCTGTTCTTTCATTTCCCGAACATCATACCAGAGCTCCTCCTGGATGCTTTCCAAAGTACCAATTCTTGCTTGTAATTGATACCTATGTTAGACCCTTTCTATGCAAAGAACAAATGAATTTAGCAATATGTAATGACTTGTGCATAACCATGCTGAAAAATGATGATTGGTTGAAGATATGTTGTGCATTCGTGTGACTAAAAAGTATGGATGAAATGCAAAATGCTATGAACAAATTAAGGGAAAAGAAGCCCTAACGCCACTCTTATTTGATTGGTCTCTCCTTCTTTATTTCCTTCCTTCTTTTTTAACTCAACTCATGACCTTTTTTGGACAATTTTTTTGACTATTTTCTCGAAAGACTTTTTTATTCCTCATTTTCCTTAAAGTGACTTTCTAGCTTTTCAATAAAAAGCCTAACCACAAAGAACACTTTATTTATGACCGCAAAAGTAACTTGAATGAAAAATTACCCTAAGAAGAAAACAAAGCATTGCAAAGTCTTCAGAGGCATACAAAAAGGCTAAGGGTAACAAAGTTGGCCTACCAAAGCCAAGGTTAGTGCAGATAGCATAACAGCACGTTTGAGTTAAAATTACCCTTATTAAGACGATGCAATGTCTTTATGGACAAAATTAACACTTTAGGCGATGATGTATGGCTATCATCATCTAATGGTTGACGAGCATTGAGCCATTGGTTGGACAACATAATGACATACGCGGGCGATTCTGTTCCCTCGAAGGCGAAACCAAGCCTTGACCGGGGTCTTTCGGGTGGCAACATTTGCATGTCATCACTTATAGGAACAAAATGGGTGTTAGCTAAAGTTGTCAACCAAATCAATAAATAGCTATTGCAGTCAAAATAGTCCCTGAATGAGAATAGGGATTAGTCATTGAACAGAATATGGATTTATGCGAACCAAACACTACGTAGGCTTATCCTTCCACCAATATTTTTGCTTCTTAAGGTCCATTTGGATTTAGTTGGACCCTTGATGGGATTACATTTATGAGGAATATACCCTTTGACCTAAGGTAGTGTTCTATTTGGAACATAATCCGAGTCACACCCTCCATTGTCCATTGGAGCTTTAAGCACCAATAGGCTAAAAGCCCTTTAGTCAGAGGGCTTTCTAACAATTTAAATATTTTTATTTTTTAATTAAATGATAAATATATAATAAATATATTTATTTTACAAAATAATATAATATACATAAAAATTTATTATTTTAAAATTAATATGAGTTAAGTAAAGCTAAATAATTACATGAATAATAAAAAATAGATACAAAAATATTATTTGATATATTTTATTAATTTTTAATTTTTAATTTTTATTAATAAATGATTATTATATATAATATAATTTTTATAAATTTTAATTATTTATTAATTTCATAAATATTAAATAAATTAAAATTTTTATTATATATGTATATTTTAATTTAATATTTTTAATAATTATTTTTACCATCATTATATTTAAACTTAAACATATATTTTACATTTAATTTTAATCTCATCGCTGCTCCCGGTCACTTTCCATTCAAAGGAAGCCTAAATTCTTCACATTTCACTTACCGTTTCTCCACGTGTATTATTGTAGAGACGGCACGCTCTATGTAAAGTTAGCTGGCAACATATCACTTTATTTCTCAGGTGGGAGTACGACGTCGTATCTTTGTTAGGAAAAAATGTTAAATCGGGTCGGTGGATCCAACCCACCCGAGACAATGGTGGGCCGGTGGTGGTTCATTTTCTCCCACCGACCGTTTCTGACTCTGTTACGTCGATAATTGACACTCTTCCTTCCTTACGCCGAGCCAACTCCACTCAACCAAATTTCAGATCTCTCTCTCTCTCTTTTTTTTTTCCCCTTTATCAAACCCTAAAAAATTAACCAATTCCCATCTTCATTTAATTAACTAAGAAAAACATATTTTTCAAATCTCCCAGTTTATCGTCAATCCATTACTCGCTGACTCACTTCTAAGCAAACAATGGACCGAGATTCATCCGACGAAGAGGATGATCGCCAAACCTTAATTCACCAAAACGACACCAAAAACCTCCCACACCAAATTCCCACCAGCCCTCACTCTTCCACCACCCCAAGAAGATCCAGTTTCGACATCGATGAGCTGGAATCTCAAATCCGACGACGTTTCAAGCTCACCTTCAACAAACGTTACCTCTTCGCCATTATCCTCCCTCTCCTCCTCATCCCAATCTTCTTTTCCACCGACATTCGCTCCCTCTTCTCTTCGAACATCTCCTCCCTTAAATTCAATACGGTGTCGGATCGAATCAAAGAATCCCAACTCCAAGCTCTTTACTTGTTAAATCAACAGCAAAGTTCCCTTCTTTCCCTTTGGAATCGCACTTTCGTGAACTCTAATAACAACATCACAGCTGTCCAAGTTGATGACATCAAAGCCTCATTACTCAATCAGATCACGTTAAACAAACACATCGAGCAAATCCTCTTATCCACCCACAAAACCGGAAACACCCGTCAAAGCGGTACCGTCTTGGACCCCAACTTTGCCGGTTATAGTCTCGACCGCTGCAGAAAAGTTGACCAGAAATTCTCTGGAAGAAGAACAATCGAATGGAAACCCAAACCCAATAAATTCTTGTTCGCCATTTGCTTGTCGGGTCAAATGAGTAACCATCTGATTTGTTTGGAAAAACACATGTTTTTCGCGGCGGTCTTGAATCGGGCATTGGTGATTCCAAGTTCGAGATTCGATTATCAGTACAATCGAGTTTTGGATATTGAGCACGTTAACGATTGTATTGGGAAAAAAACTGTTTTCCCATTCGAAGACTTTATGGAAATCAAGAAGAATCACGCTCACATTGATAGATTCATTTGCTATTTTTCAAGCCCGCAGCCGTGTTACGTGGACGAAGAGCATTTGAAAAAGTTGAGATCATTAGGACTTTCGATGGGGAAAATGGAGAATGCTTGGAAGAATGAGGATATAAAGAATCCGAGTCAAAAAACGGTTAAAGATTTGGAAGAGAAGTTTGCTTCGGATGATGATGTAATTGCAATTGGGGATGTTTTTTTTGCGGACATGGAGAGAGATTGGGTGTTGCAACCGGGTGGTCCGATTGCACATAAGTGTAAGACTTTGATTGAGCCGAGTAAGCTTATCTTGTTGACTGCTGAACGGTTTATTCAGACGTTCTTGGGGAGTAATTTTATCGCTCTTCATTTTCGGCGACACGGATTCTTGAAGTTCTGGTATATTTTCAATTTTGTTTTGATTTATTGCTTTAAACATTGTGACTTGTTCTCCAAAGTTAGAAGCTATATTTTTAAGCCATAATGTTATGCTAGAGAATAAAAAAATAGAAGGTTTGACAATTGTTTTATTTTGCTTTTATTAAGTGTCATTTGTTGTTTGATTGAGTATTAGAATGTTAAATTTATCTGTTTTAGTTGAGAATATGGCATGGCTCGGACAATAGGATGCGTAGGCTTTGGTTCCAATGTTTTGGGAATTTGCTAGAGCATAAAAGAGTGTGTCCATAATTATTGAGAATTTGAATTACTTCAAAGTGTGTTGCAATGATGTGGAATTGCATACATTTTAGATTCCCATCCTACCAGGAAGATCTTATCTTTGTGGCAATTGGCATTTTAGTTAAATGTTCTTTTAATGACATCTTGGGTCAGTTTGTATAGCCCTCATGCTTTCAAGATGGGGTTTGTATAATGTGCCCCTAACATTTCTTGTTTATTTCCTAGCAATGCTAAAAAGCCAAGCTGCTTTTACCCTATTCCTCAAGCGGCGGATTGCATCACTCGAATGGTTGAAAGGGCCAATACTCCAGTTATATACCTTTCAACAGATGCAGCAGAAAGTGAAACTGGTTTGCTGCAATCAATGGTTGTGCTGAATGGGAAGACTATACCACTGGTTAAACGGCCTCCTCGTAATTCAGCTGAAAAGTGGGATGCCTTGTTATATAGACATAGCCTTGAAGATGACCCTCAGGTGAGATTTTTACACTACTTTCGTATGCGGAGGAAGAACCATATTAGTTGATTTTTTTTTTTTTTGAGCAATCCTGTATTTTATTCAAAGTTTAATATTGTCTACATGATCAGGGCTAGTCCTCTCACTGTCTAAGCCCTCAATCCTGATGAGTTCATGATTTTCTAGATTTCAAGTCCAACCTGTTGAAAAATAAAAGGTTGTCTTACTCATTTGGCTCGTTAATTATTGAGGCGTGTTTTCCTATTGGGGTATACCATTTTTAAAATTTTTTTATCAGATTTTGCCAAAATCCCAAGTGCTAGGTCTATGTATTGGTTTTATGAATGATTGAATCATTCTATGTGTTAGATCTATCGCGTGAATTAACTTGTTGATATTTTATTATTAAAAAGGTCACCTTTCATTTCCCTTGTACTCTTTCTAGTTCTACCTGTTGATAATCAAGCTGTGGTTGGTTATCAAAAGCACAAATTTGTACCTATGCCCTTGCTGGTCAAACTAAGCTTTTGAATTTTCTTAGGATTTACATTGTTGTGTTAACTTTACTTGCCAACAACGTAAAATAATGATCTAGGGGTTGTGTGAATTCATGATCAGGCCCCCCAACTGCATTTAACCTTTAGTATCCATATTATTGTTATTTTGCTTTGATCAATCTAAACTTGCACCTAAACTGTTATATTCAAGGTGGAAGCTATGCTGGATAAGACCATCTGTGCGATGGCAAGTGTATTCATTGGAGCCCCAGGTTCGACTTTCACCGAGGATATTTTGCGGCTCCGAAAGGACTGGGGAACAGCATCTTTATGTGATGAGTACTTGTGCCAAGGTGAAGGGCCAAACTTTATAGCAGGTGAGGAGTGAAGAATATAAATATCAGATTGTAAAATTGTCATAATCAGAATTGTTTCGTGCTCCTTGCTCCTCGAGATAGTCCAGTGCATAGGATGGTGGGTTTGCTGTTATTGTATTGTAGTGTATTTTATGCGATCATTTCATTGGTTATTTTTAGTTCTACAACATTCATATTTTATACACTGATCGAGTGTGTTTTATGTGATCCACTTTGGCGTTCACGCCCCTAAACCTGAAATTCATTAATTTTCTTTGTAAATTAATATTCCGTATTTTACTTGATAAGGAAGAGACTGAGTTTATCATTGTCAAAACAATTCGAGTCCAAAGTTGACAAACGAAATTAATAATTTAACCACTTTTTACGTAGAAAAAAAAAAAAGAAAAAAAGAGTTGCATGACATAATTTTTTTTTCTTCACTCTAGGTTCGAAAAAAATAGATGTTCACTTATATTACTTGCATGGGAGGCGCATATACTATTTTTTTAGTTTTTTTATTTTTATGTATTTTGAAGACTATTTTTATACTCATTTTTAAACATGTGTTGGACATAAATATCTTAGAGAAATAAAGCGTTGGAATAATCCAAAATAGTTATATTTCTTTTACTGTATTTTTTTAATTCGCAATAAAGTGAAAAAAATGAATAAAATGAAATTGAAAATTATAATGTATAAATGACAAATTAAACTTACTGTTTTGTCAATTACAAATAACTTGATTGACAATCCCATCTCCTCTTAACGAAGTCTCCCAAACATTAAAAATGATTGCTTTTCTTCATTTTGTTGAACGAAATGTTATGGAAAATTTTTTTGTTAAAAATAAAAACTCAATTTTGGGGAAAGGGATCGTAAACAAGATTGTGCTCTTCGGCTGAAAAACAGGCCTCTGCTTAAGTAATTGGATTTGCGTTCAAATTTTACTGAGATCGTGGGAAACATTTGGCATGAACTAAAATAATAAAATATATATAAACATAAATATTCAAGCTTTGATTTTATTTTTAAACTCTATTTATTTCACGACAAATATTTTTTAAATATTTTCCTCATTTTTCATCATTTGATTCGTAGAAAATAGTTTGATCAGCAAAACTAATATATTTTCTAGAAAAAGAGCTCCTTATTAAGAAATATGATTTTTTTTAGATTGAAACTTGACATAACTCGAGCCAAATATTACCATTAATAAAAATATTTAATTTTTTATTTTAAAAATATTAAAATATATAATAAATTTAGTTTAATAATATAATTTTTTATATTTATATCTTGAATATTATTAAACATACATATTTATATTTTAATTTATAATATTATTTATTATTAATATAATTTATTATTTTAATATAAATATTTAGTTTTATAAAAAATATTATTATTTTAATGATAACTTCAAACATCATTAGTATTTTAAATATAAATAGTATCTTTTTAATATTTTGTTGAAAAATATATTTAAATGATTATTTAAATAATAAAATTATATAACTTATACTGTATAAATGGTTAATACTAAATGTTTTTAATATAAAATATTAATATTCTAATAGAAGAAATATTAATGGAAATAACATTTTAATAATTATGATATTTTAAATATTTTAAAATATTTATATAATTATTGCTTTATTAATAAATAGTGTTATTTTAATTATTTGATATTAATATTATAATATTTTAGTATCAAATATTATTATTAAATTATTACTATTTAATATTAAAATTAAAGGTCTAATTACAAAAAACTTTTAATATTTTAATATTTATGTCAATATTACTATTTGGAAATTGTAAAATGTATATTCTTGTAATAATTATTTTAATATTTTAAATATTTATATAATTAATCTTTTATATAATAAATAGTATATTTTAAGTATTTAATATTAATATAATATTTTAGTGTTAAATATTTTTATTAAAATATTACTATTGGGAATATTAATAACAAAATATTAATATTTTAATAATAAAAAGATTTAATATTTTAATAATTTTTAATATTTATAGCAATATTAGTATTTTAAAAAAGTTTTTAAAAGAATCAAACAATAAAAATGATTTATAATTGAATCATCTAAACCATAGAAAATCTCTATGTTTCTAAATAAAAAAAAATCTTCACCTATCGAATTGAAGAAGTCGCTATTAATTACAAGTGCCTCGCTTTGTCTATGTTGTTTCTTTTTTTAGTTTTTAGCTTTCCTTCTCTAACAATCTTGTTGCAACATGACTCAGATACGAATCTTGACCAGCTCGACTTAAAATAACTGGTGTACCCCTTATTTGTACGTATATCTATAAATCATTATGTTCTTTATTGTTGGGGCCATATCATAACTATTTTATTATTCTTTATTTTTTGTACCAGGAGACTTTGTTGTCGAGATGAATCGTTTACTCGACTTAACTCTAAATATGTTACGAAACACTATTTATTTGGAGTCGCCACCAATCTTATTTTGGTCAAGTGAGATTGATCACTTGTTAGAGTTCATATTTTAAGGATTATTAAACCTTGAAAAACTAACTTTGAAGTCTGTGCTCATACCAGAGATCACTTGAAAGGGTTCGAGAGTTGGTAACAATCACAAGTAATGATTGACCTTCTCTTGATGCCCGCAATCAATGTCTTATTAATCATGTGTTAACTTAAACTTTGGTTTTTATCAATTTCAATATTCGATATTTAATTATAATTCCCATTTATAAAAATAAAATTTTATGAAACAAATTTTATTATTACGGATGAGAAAATTGGGTTTTTAATATTTTTTAGAATCAAAATATCTTTCGCACTCTCCCAGAGAACCAAGAGGACATGAAAATTTTTATCTTTCTTTTTCATACCAAGCTAAAGAACTTGTGGAATACGAAAGGTTTTATTTTTACAAAAATTGAAAAATCTCGACTTTCATTGGAAAAGGATGTCTCATTATTAAAATAATCAGAAGAATCCCTCACATATTCTAGTAGGAATTTCCCATATTAATTTAATTAGGAGATATTATCTTAATTTAAAAAAAAATCCAATTTTGTTAAAATATTAACTAAATAACCAAACACTTAGAAATGTTCTAAAATGACTAACCTAACCCTAATGTGTACTTTCAACATAAAAGCATCCCAGCAATCACATAGGACTTAGTTTTAATGCAAAATTACAAAAATACCCTTACTGTATATCTTTGATGTAAAAATATCTCGGTTATCCTAAGGACTTGAAAATGATAATAAAAGGCTCAACCTATCCTAAATATACACCTTTGGCCAAAAAATATCCAAGTGTTTACCTAAAACTTGGCTAAAAAAAATTACCAAAATGCCTCTAAGGTATAAGTATCTAGGTTATCTAAAGGACTCTAAGATGATACGAAATGATGATTCTATCCTAAATATAAACCTTCAGCATAAAAGCATCGCAATTACTATCTAAAACTCGATTTGAAGAAAATTACCAAAATACCCCTAAGATTTACCTTCAACCTATAACTATCCCGGTACCTAAAGGGCTGGATGGCATCACAAACAAATGAACCTACTCCTACTTTACACCTTCAACCTATAAGTATCTCGATGACCACATAGGACTTCGTTCTAAAAAAATTACTAAAATACCCTTAAGGTTTACCTTTGACCTACAAATATCCTGGAACCTAGAGGACCCAAAAATTATATGAAATGACCATTATACCCTCCATGGATTATTTAGATATTAAGATTGACCTAAAATGGAGAAAATGCTAATGGGTCCTTAATCTTTTCAAAATTACATTTCATACCCTAACAAAAAACTTAGAGGGTACGAAAGGTTTTAATAATTTCCACACCCCTATGGAAGACCATACGAATGTTAGAAACATTTTTATATTGGCCAAATATCATGTTAGCCTCAAAATGCAAAGTTTTCTAAATGATCCCTAATACTTTCTTAATATGTAATTTAGTCCCTATACAAGATAAAATCATAATTAAACACAAAATAGATCACAAAAAATAATGAAAATCTTACCAAAGATCATATAATAAATTCGGCCAAGTACCCATGGCCCCAGAACAAAAATTTTACAATTTTGCAAATAAGCCTTTAAACTTATTAAAATTACAAAATAATCACAAAATGGTGGCAAATGCATAAAACATATTCATACATATCACAATAAACATGAAAACACTTTCACAGGTATACACAAGCTATCAACCAATCATGGATGGCCTTAAAACAAAATTTTTTATTTTTACAAGTTAGTCCCTACATAATAAAAAAATCATAAATTAACACAAAACATATCACATAAAATCACAAAAACCACACCAAAAGTCACAATATGAATTAGGCCAAGCACCCTTGGCCTTGAAACAATTTTTTCTCATTTTACAAATTAGTCCTTAAACTTTCTAAAATTACAAAATGGCCCCAAAATGGAATTAGATGAATCAAACACATTCCAATATGTTAGACTAAGCATAAAAACACTTGTAGGGCTGTCTACAAGCAATCAGCCATGCTTGAATAGCCATAGAAAAAGTTTTGCGATTTTTACGATTTAGTCCCTACATTTTCCATATTTACAAAATAATCTAAAAAACATTAAATCATCACAAAATTAAGCACAAAAACATCATAAAAAATACCCATTAAATTGATCCAAAGCATGAATATCACCAAAACAAAGTTTTTCCATCATGAAATTTAATAAATAATATCATAAATATGCAAACAAATTTTTATCAAACTTGAAAATACATAAAATCACTAATATTTCAACATAAATCTAGATGAACATGACATGATAAATATTACTAAACATATATTCATAAAGATAATATCACTTCTACTAATAAACGCAAACTATTATAATGAAAATCAACACAAATGCAATAAAAATCAAATATATCAACAAAATACATAAATTTTGATCATTGTTTTCATGCTTGGCCTTTCAACATGGAATGCAATGCATGAGCTCAAGCAATTATAAAACTCACTAAAATGAAGATTCAAAGATGAAGGCCAACCAAAACATGGACATAAGGACTCTGGCTGAAAGTTTCCTAGAGATTTCTAGGAATTACTTTTTCATTTTTTTATTTAATATTTATTTTATCATTACTTTAATTTGATTCTTTTTCAAATTGATTTAATTCAAATTAACTATGTCTGCCTTCGAATGGATTATTTCATGCATGACATCATCAATTCTAGACAATTAGGAAGATATTTGTATAATCAGTAAAACTATACGATAAAAATTAATTAAAAGGATTAAATTGTAAGAAAATTAAAAATTATGCATTTGAAAAAAAATTTCATGTGATCAATTTAATTTAATATAATAATAAAAACAATTTTTAATTTATAGAAAAAATTAAAAGTAACAAACTCGTAAAATTTTAAAAGAAAAACCCTTACCAAAAAATTATTATACTTGAAAAAATACAAAACTCATAAAATAAATTAAAATTTTCAAAACTAATTGAACATGATTTAAATAATAATATTTGAAGAATTTTAAATTTTATAAACTTTGAAAAATCTTCCCAAAAAAATTACGGAGTGAAAAACTCCGTATTTTGGAAATGAGAAAAATTAAAAAAATAAAAAACACATAAAAAATTAAATTTTTAAAAACTGATTTAAATGAATTAAAAAATAATATTTGAAGAATTCTAAAAATTATAAACTTGAAAAAAATCTTATCGAAAAAATTTACAAAGTAAAAAACTCCATATCTCGATAACAAGAAAAATTCTAAAACTTATAAAACAAATTAAATTTTTCAAAATCGATTTAATACAAATTAAACAATAATATTTTAAGAATTTTAAAAATTATAAACCAAGAAAAATCCTCCCAAAAAAATTTACAGTGTAGAAAACTCTGTATTTTAGAAGCAAAAAAAAATATGAAACAAAATGCAAAACTCATAAAATACAATGAATTTTGAAAAACTAATTTAATATGAATTAAACTATAATATTTAAAGAATTTTAAAAAATTATAAATTCAAAAAAATTCCCTAAAAAAATTATGGAGTAAAAAAATCCGTATCTTAAAAATGAGAAAATTGTGAAAGAAAATACAAAACTTATAAAATAAAATGAATTTTGAAAAACTAATTTAATAGAGATTAAATTTAAAGAATTTTGAAGTTTAAAACTCGAGACAATTTCATTAAAAATTTTACAAATAAAAAAAAGCTTGCATTTTCAAACTGAAAAAATTTGAAAAATATGTTCAGATTTTAGAAAAATGAGTTTATCCATCACATTAATAAAAATATTAATTTATAAAATAATATATATGAAAATCTAAAATCTAAAATAATTTATACCAAAAATTTTCATGAGTATGGCACTCACGGTACTACAAAAAATTCAAAATTAATTATAGAAATGAAAAAATTGACACCTTGTGTATAAAATGCCAATACGAATTGTTTCTTAATTTTTGGTGTGTATATTGGAATAAATACCACCGTGGTATCAGTAAAAATATACGACAAACAACTTCTTAATTTTATGAAAAATTCTCAAAAAATTCTTAAAAATTAAAAATTTGACCGTAACAACATCCATAGAAGCAATTTTCAAAATTTCAAAAGTATAAAATTAAAAGTTGATTATTTTACCTTGAAGTTCGTTTTTTATCTGAGATTTGTTATATATGACCCTTTAAATGAAGCTAATTATGTGACGTGCACCTGTGGTTATCTAAGTACAATTAAATGGTCTTGAAAGGTACATACCCTATGAGGAAAATTTGCCTTCACTGGGACAAATGGCTAATTTTATATCTTCGATATTTTTTAGACTAATAGAAAGGGCGCTCGGACAAATTAAGTGTCTACAGCTGTCCCTCTTTGACTGTTGCTAAGAATCAGGAACAGGGCAAAGACCAAATCGACATAATTTTGTTAGGCCCATAAGTTTTTCTAAAAGAGGTTTTTTTTTTTGGTTTTTTCTTTACATACGTATGTATATCAACTAAAAAGAAAACCTATGAAAACTCTGCCGATCCTTCTACTTAATCAGATGAAGTTGGACATCATGCTTCATTGGTTTCTAACCAAGTGAAGCTAACCAATAACAAATGAACCTATTCCTTCTAGAAACCTTTGGCATAGAAGCATCCTGGTGATCACAAAGGATTCGATTCTAACATAAACTTCGTCAATCTTTCTGCTTAATCGACAAAATTTCCCTAAA
Organism: Adansonia rubrostipa; assembly: GCA_038381775.1. Taxonomy (NCBI): domain Eukaryota; kingdom Viridiplantae; phylum Streptophyta; class Magnoliopsida; order Malvales; family Malvaceae; genus Adansonia; species Adansonia rubrostipa. The sequence goes on along the minus strand of JBBYHM010000022.1, from coordinate 10,068,863 downwards.
TAGTTTTGAAAACTTTTATGGATGCTTCGAATACAACAACAAAGCTTTGAAAGCATTTTTCTAAATAAAAATTTTTAAATGCTTTGAAAATCAGCATCAAAGCTTTTTATGAACATATTCCTCCTGTACTCCTTATCGATGATCACAAAGGATTTGGTTCTAACACAAATAAAGCTATCCTCTTATACACCTTACTAGTGATCACAAAGGATTTAGTTCTAATAGAAATGAACCTATCCTCTTGTACACCTTACTGGTGATCATAAAGGATTTTGTTCTAAGAGAAATGAACCTATCCTCCTGTACACCTTACTAGTGATCACAAAGAATTTGGTTCTAACATAAATAAACCTATCCTTTTGTACACCTTACTGGTGATCACAAAGGATTTGGTTCTAACACAAATGAGCTTTTCCTCCTATACACCTTATTGGCGATCACAAATGATCTGGTTTTAATCCAAATGAACCTATCCTCTTGTACACCTTACTGGTGATCATACAGAATTTGGTTCTAACATAAATAAACCTATCCTCTTGTACACTTTACTGGTGATCACAAAGGATTTGGTTCTAACATAACTGGTGATCACAAAAGATTTCGTTCTAACACAAATGAACTTATCCTCCTATACACTTTACTAGTGATCACAAAGGATTTGGTTCTAACAGAAATGAACCTGTCCTCTTATACACCTTATTGGTGTTCACAAACAATTTGGTTCTAACACAAATGAACCTATCCTTTTGTACACCTTACTAGTAAGATTTGGTTCTAACACAAATGAACCTTTCTTCCTTACACTTTACTAGTGATCATAAAGGATTTGGTTCTAACATAAATGAGCCTATCCTCTTGTACACCTTACTAGTGATCATAAAGGATTCGATTAAAACTTTTATGGATACTTTGAATATCACCATCGAAGCACTGAAGCTTTCTTCACTTACCTTACCATAAGATCGTGTGAAAAGATAATAAATTTCTAAATGGAATTATTTAATTTTTCTTGAAAAATCATCAAATATTAGATATAAAATTAGTGTTCATTGATCCAATGATATAATTTATGCAATTGGATAAATATCAGCTCAAGGCATATTCTCAAACTTACATTGAAATGTTGAAAAGTATCATAATTCATCAAAATTCCTGAATTTATAAAATGAGATCACCTTCTCATTTTGACCCAGGGAAAAGATTTACTTGATCAAAATCTATAAAAATTCTAAAACAATTTCAACTATGGATTTTCCAATATCAAGGATAACGGATACGCTATCTTCATCATGATGTTAAAACTTTTTCTTTTAATCAATGATCACTATTCAATACATCTTTGGATGTGATGAAGAAATAAATTTAGAGACATAAATGGGACGGCATGCTAAAATTTGACTTGAAGAAATTGATATAACAAAGTCAGGGTTTATCAAGACCAAATTTATAGATGTTCATTTCATAGGAGTTCCTTTAAAGACAAAATATCAAGTTATAACATCCTTTTAATCTTTAAATATAATAGCCTAACAGGTGTTAAACTAATGCTAGTAAACACCAAGTCTCGAAGAATTGATTTGAAAGGCTTTTGGTAAGCATAAATTTCTAAGGTTGGGCACAACAATTTTGAAAAGAATCAATGTTTGGGCATTTGACTCAACCTTTTGTTAATATCATGAAATTTTCATGGGCATGGGATCGTTTCTAAATTAACATGAAGGGTTCTCATTGGTGGCTATCTTTGTTGATTTAGAAGCAATTCCAAGACCTTTAAGCTTGCCCAATCATATTATCAAGGACTCAAAAGTCATTCAAAAAATGAATTTATGAAGAGCTTCCTAGGAATGTCCTGATAGCTCAGATAGCTATATTTGATCAAAATGGACTTTGTTAGGTACATAATGTAGGCCATAGTTTAGAGTTTAGAAAGAAAAAGATATATAGGCTAAATCAAGTGTTTAAGGGTGATTGAATCAAGGATACTTTTCTTTAGTAGAACTCAACTTGGCATGTCTTCTGAGGCAAACACATCTACATTTCTTTATCTACTTTTTTCTGCTATATTCTTCATTTTGAAGGGGCTTGAAATTTGAACTTTCTTGATTTATTATTTTTTATTTTTTATTTTTCTTTGAAAAACTTGAAATTTTTTTCTTTTTTTTTTATTTTTACTTTGAATATTTAAAGTTAAAACTTGAATTTTCTTCATTTTTCACTTTGAATATTTGAACTTGAAACTTGAACTTTTTTAGTATTCAAATTTGCCTTATGACATTTGACTTAGTCTTCTTGTAACCTTAAGGCAAAATTTATTCTTTTTGTTTTCGAAGCTTTACTTCATATGCCCCTAATATGGAGGGTGATCCTTGATTAAGGTTTAAAAAAAATAAGGTAAATTATCAAGCTCAAAGGGGATTGCAAAGAGATAATTTTCTATATTTGTGAAAGGATAGTGAAAAAAGGTAATTTTTTATTTCGAACACAACTATCTGAATTGGCAAGCATTTTGCTAGGAAAAAAAGCTGTTTTTTTCTGAAATCATTTTGAATACCTCAATAATATGGCGTTGCACTCAATAAAAGCTTAAGGTATGACCCTATATACTATTGGCTTCATAGCCACCAATGACTAGTTGAGCCTTTAGAAAAGAAAATTGAATTGCATGGAAAACGTTTCGAATTTCATATTTCATGTATCAAGCATTGTTTTGCAAAGATTTTCTTTGGAAGGAAAAAGTGCTGTTTGGCTTATGTTTACTTTCATTCTTCCTAAATCAAGGATTTGGAAAAATGTTAAAGAAGTTATGGCAAAAGATTATTCAAATGAAGAAGATCTCAAAATTACTATCATTATTTTAACACATGTCAAACTATCAGTATTTGAATCTTTTAGGAACATAAGCTTATTTGCAAGACCTTCAAGGAATCCATGGAAAAGAACATTTGGGTGGGAAAAATCTATGGCGGTGAAAGGTCATGAATATCTAGAACAATCACGTATGTGAAGGTAATGTACCTTTCTAAAAGAGTTCAAACTATGATCACATACCAAAAATTTTTTTAAAATGTTCTCATTATCCTAGATATTGGAAATCATTATTAATAAAATTCATGGTCGATGAATTATGCATACTATTTACAAATTAAAATTCATTTCACAATCCATAATTTCCAAAAAGAAATGTATAGAATTTTAAAGTTAAGATAGAAATTGCCCCTGATTGGCTTACTACCATAAAGTCTATGATCTTTGAACTAATCATCCTTAATAGGTATCCATTAGCTTCAGATTTTGCCAGATTAGGATTAGCTAGTGGAACATCAAGAGGCATATCAAACTTTAAGTTCTTAAGCTCAAAAATTCCATACGATGCATAGTTATTTTTGGTCATTTCATTCCTACCATCTCTTTACTGAATTCTTTAGCAAAGAAGATGAATCTAAAAGCTCCTGGCATGGTAAGTACCATCCAAAAAATTCAAGTCAGAATGTACAGCAACATGTGATTCCCACTCTAGGTAGAGAGGTTTTGGGGTTTCATTAGAATGGCAAAGATCATCTAATTTTGAGTAAGGAAATAGGGTTGGTGCAGGAAATCGGTGAGACATGATACATCTTTATCTTTTTTTCTTTTCTATTTTTGAGAATTACTCAAACTTTCTTCTAAGTCTCTTTGCCTTTGTAAAGCTCTAGATCGAGAAAGTTTGTATAAAGGGCTTCAAGGTATAAAGATAAGCCTATTAAAGTTGTTAAATGATGAAAGGCTGAGGGTGAGGATATTGTCCGAATAGATTTCCTCATTTTCTTGACTCACTATCATCCTCCCACCATTGGCTATGATAGAATTATTTTCTCATCCTATATATGTGACTTATTACCCCTTGGTCAACAAGAATATGTATCATAGGACTAGCTCCCTAAAGATTTAATACTTTTAGGTAATTGCCTTTCAATTTGTACCTTCCTGGATCCTTAGTAGAGGTGTTGGTATGATAAAAATTTAGTACGTTGAGATAATTGCCGTTGAAATTATACTCCCTAGATCTTTAGCAAAATGTTTTTATAATATAGGATCATTTGTAAACTTCTTTGATCAAGGCATTGCTCTTATGCAGACTTTTCCTCCATAACTTCTTTTTTTTTTACTTGTTTATATGGCTTGGAGTATTCGTGGCTTCCTGTTCCCTTCATTGTTTTAGACTCATTTCCACTCGACTTGTCAAGTAATGTCACCATTTTCTATCTTGTAATTCCATATCACTTTAAATGGAAATAAATAACTTAAATTAATCTACAAGAATATATATGTATCTTATTAACATTAATCATTATCATCATCTTTACATGATTATCACTGAATGAAAAATTAATAAAATGAACAAATGAACAAATGTATGAATGAATAAATGTATAAGATAATATTCATTGGTATGAATTAGAATCTAAACAATTAGTTAAATATCAAACATGGAAATTATTAAAGAATTCGAATCATAACTCAATACCATTATTTCAAGGATTGATACTTTGGATTTATCCATTATGCAAAACCATATTTACAAATTCAAAAGTAAACCAAAAGGATTATTTTGCAAGTACTTCATTTTCCTAACTATATTAGCACTTGGGAGAGATTTTTCTAAATCCTAATCATCATCATTTTTATAAAACCCTATATTTACAAAAATCAAGCAAAAAGCCCAAAAAGTTTCCTCGATAACTAATTCATTGCTCCTTGGCCTTCTAATACTTCCTATAACATGATAGGAATTTGATAGCCTCCCTTCGTTTTAGTTTGATTTGGAATACTCCAGTTTTGAGCAAATCATGAACCTTTTCTTTGAACTCATCGCATTCTTCCATAGAATGCCCTTGTAATCTTACATGGAATTCACAACATGCATTAATATCATAACATTTGAGATCAGAAGGTCCAAAAGGAGGCTTATATACATGAACAATGAGCTGATCCTGATGTAAAATAAAGAACAATTCTTTATAAGTAAATGGGAATGAATCAAGTTCACTTCCCTATAGTCTTTTCTCACTGTGAACTCTAGAGGATGATGGAATAGCACCAAACAAATCAAAAGGATTGAAAGGTAAGCTAATCTGGATAGATCCAAAATTGGGTGTTTTTACTTTACTGTGTCTAAAAAGACACTTGATCCAATCTTCAAGTCTTTAAATGTTAATTTGAAAATTTATTTTTTCACCTCTCGGAGCTCATGGTCTCTTTCTCCGACTATTCCTTCCAACTTCTTAAACCCTATTCATCAATCCATCAAGCTATTTTTTCATTGTTCAAATTTCATTTCCATATATTCCTTCAATGGATTCCAAAGTGCTGATCCTTAGCTCTAACTGATCATCCATGCCTTGATTCTTGCAATAGAATAAATGAAACAATTTCAATATATTATACAAATTATGAATGCATAAGCATATAAAGAACTAAAGGTTAAAACTTACAAATGTAAAAAGAAATGCATGAATGAATTTACAAGCTTTCATAGAATATGGATATCATAACAAATTAACTCGAGAAATAAAGGCAAGCAACATTTATCATAATAATACAACATATACTTATTAATATCAAATTAAAAGTGTAAAGGGTTAGAAACATTCCCCCATGTGTACCAAATTTGTTACCTTCTAGAATTAGGTATCGCTCTAACTAGGTGAGGCCCTAATAGTTCATTACATGAAGTTTCGTTTAGACACCTAAATAGGTTCTCCAATTGTTCCTCGAGTCCAAAAAGAACTGATGAGGTACCCTAATCTTTACCCGTCATGGGTTTATGTCGAAAAAGGTTTAATTCGAGCAGGCGTATCTTCCATGCCTATAACGAGGCTAATACCTCAGGCAAGTGTAGAAATTTACACCTGATAGGCTTTTCACTAGCTCGGACAGAGGCTAACACTTCAAAAGGTAGATCTACTTTGCCCCCTCCTAAAATATTGGGTACCTATGCCTTCTTCATTTGTATGAAACAGAATCTAATGCATATGCATGTGCATAGTGTGCGCAGGGAACAACTTAAATTTTATGACTCGATAATTTCAAAAATAATAAAACCCTATCCTAAATTCCCCCTCCAAAAAATAATGCTGTAAAGGAAACAAAAGGGTCAAAAAAAAAGAACAATATATACCAAAATTTACAAGTAAAAAAAATATAATAAAAATTTTTATTTTAAAAATATCAAGAATTATAATTAAATATTGGTTGAAACCAAATTAATCAAAATTTAGTTAACACATAATTAATTTTAGGCCTGACTCTCTAACATGTCCCCAATGAAGTCGCCAAGCTATCACCACATGGCCCGGATATGAATTTTGACCACCCAACTTAAAATGGCAGGTGTACCCGTCGTTCTTATATAAATCTATATATCATTATATTCTTTTATTTTTGGGGCCATATCATTACTATTTTATTATTCTTTATTTTTCATACCTAGGGACTAAGTTTTTGAGATGAATCGCTCACTCGACTTAACTCTAAATAGTCATTATGAAATGATCATTTTTCTAGAGTAGCCACTAATCTTATTTTGGCTAAGTGAGATTGGTCACCTGCTGGAGTTAATATTTTAAGGATTATAAAACTCTTAAAAACAAACTCTGAGGTTTGCGCTCATACCAAAGATCATTTGAAAAGGTCTGAGAGTTGGTTACAATCACAAGTAGTTATCGACCTTCTCATGATGCCTGGCACTCGGTGCTTTATTAATCATGTGTTAACTTAAATTTTGATTTTTATTCAATTTCAATATTCAATATTTAATTATAATTATAATTCCCATTTATAAAAGTAAAATTTTATGAAACAAATTTTATTGTTTCGGATGAGAAAATCTAGTTTTTAATATTTTTGGGAATTAAAATATCTACCATTCTCTTTTGGAAAACCAAGAGGATACGAAAGTTTTTATCGTTCTTTTTCGTACCGTGCTGGAGAATCTGTGGAATATGAAAAGTTTTATTTTTATAAAAATTAAAAATCTTGACTTTCATTTGAAAGGAATGTCTTGTTATTAAAATAATCCATGAAACCCCTCACATATTCTAATACGAATTCCACATAGTAATTTAATTAGGAGACATTGCCTTAATTTAAAAAAAATCCAATTATATAAAAATTAACAAAATAACCTAAGACTAAAAAATGGTCTAAAATGACTGACCTAACCCTATTGTGTACTTTCGACATAAAAGTATCTCAGTAATCATATAGGACTTGGTTTTAACGCAAAATTATAAAAATGCCTTTAAGGTTTACCTTTAACATAAAAGTATCTCGGTTATCCTAAGGACTTGAAAATGATAATAAAAGGGTGAACTATCCTAAATACACCTTTGGCTTAAAGGCATCCTGGTGTTTACCTAAGATTCGGTTCAAGAAAAATTACCAAAATGCCCCTAAGGTATACCTTCGACGTAAAAGTACCTCAGTTATCCTATGGACTCTAAGATGATAAAAAATGATGATTCTATCATAAATATACACCTTCAACAAAAAAACATCCCAATTACCATCTAGGACTCGATTTGAAGAAAATTACCAAAATGCCTCTAAGGTTTACCTTCAACCTATAAGTATCTCAGTGCCTGAAGGGCTAGATGGCATCACAAACAAACAAACCTACTCCTACTATACACCTTCAACCTATAAGTATCCCACTGATCACATAGGACTTGATTCTATAAAATTACTAAAATACCTTTAAGGTTACTTTCAACCTATAAGTATCACAGCAACCTAGAGGTCTCAAAATTATATAAAATGACCATTATACCCTCCATGAATAATTTAGATATTAAGATTGACCTAAAATGCAAAAATTACTAATAGGTCCTCAATCTTTTCAAAATTGCATTTCGTACTTAAACAAAAAATCGAGAGAATACGAAAGGTTTTAATAATTGCTATGCCCCTATGGAAGACCATAGGAAGATTATAAGCATTTTTAAATTGACAAAAATATTGATTAGCCTCAAAATGCAAACTTTTCTAAATAATCCCTAATATTTTCTTAATTTACAATTTAGTCCCTATACAAGATAAAATCATACTTAAACACAAAATAAATCACAAAAAATCATGAAAATCATACCAAAGATCATATAATAAATTTGGCCAAGTACTAATGGCCTCAGAACAAAAATTTTATAATTTTACAAATAAGCCCTTAAACTTTTTAAATTTACAAAATAACCACATAATGGTGGAAAATGCATAAAACATATTAATACACATCAAAATAAACATGAAAACATTTTCACAAGTATGCACAAGCTATCGCTAAGCACGGATGGCCTTGAAACAAATTTTTTATTTTTATAATTTAGTCCCTGTGTAATAAAAAATCATAAATTAAGACTAAACATCTAAAAAATCACAAAAACCACACCAAAAGCCACAATATGAATTGGGCCAAGCACCCATGGCCTTGAAACAATTTTTTTTCATTTTGCAAATTAGTCCCTAGACTTTCTAAAATTATGAAATAGCCCCAAAAATGTATAAGATGAATAAAACACATTCCAATATGTTAGAGTAAGCACAAAAATGCTTCTTGGGCTGTCTACAAGCAATCGACCATGCTTGAATGACCATAGAAAAAGTTTTGCAATGTTTGCAATTTAGTCCCTATATTTTCCATATTTACAAAATAATCTAAAAACATGAAATCATCACAATATTAAGCATAAAAACATCATAAAAATACCCATTAAATTCAGCCAAAACATGAATATAACCAAAACAAATTTTTTTCCATCATGAAATTTAATAAATAATATCATAAATATATAAACAAATTTTTATCAAACTTGAAATACATAAAATCACTAATATTTCAACATAAATCAAGATGAACATGGCATGATAAATATTACTAAACATATATTCATAAAGATTATATGATTTCCACTAATAAACACAAATTATTATAATGAAAATCAACTCTAATGCAATAAAACTCAAATATATCAACAAGATACGTAACTTTAATCCTTGTTTTCTTGCTTGGCCTTTCAACATGGAATGAAATCCATGAGCTCAAGCAATCATAAAACTCACTAAAATGAAGATTCAAAGATGAAATCAACAAAAATTAGAATTTTTACTAGAAAAATTACCTTGAAAGCTTCAAAATTAGGAGTTTTCAATTTTTTTTAGTGTTTTCTCTTTTTTTTTTTTATAGAAATTGCTAAAGCCTCCAAATGAGGAAAACCATCCTTCTTTCATATGGATGAAGGTTGGCCAAAATATGGACATAAGGCCTTTGGCCGAAGGTTTCCTAAAGATTTCTAGGAATTACTTTTTTTTCTTTTTTCTTTATTATTTATTTTATCATTATTTTAATTTATTTTTTTTTCAAATTTATTTGATTCAAATTAACTATGTTTGCCTTTTAATGGATGATTCATGCATGAAATCATTAATTCCAGATTATTTGGAAGATATCTGTATAATTAGTAAAGTTATACCGTAAAAATTACTTAAAAGGATTAAATTGTAAAAAATTAAAAATTATGTATTTGAAATGAAATTTCTTGTGATCAATTTAATTTAATCTAATGATAAAAAACTTTAAATTTATAGAAAAAAATTAAAAATAACAAACTCATAAAATTTTACGAGAAAAACCTTTACCAGAAAAATTATTATAAGTGAAAGAATGCAAAACTCATAAAATAAATTGAATTCTTCAAAAATGATTTAATTTGATTTAAATAATAATATTTGAAGAATTTTGAAAATTATAAACTTGGAAAAATCCCCCCTGAAAAAATTTATGTAGTGAAAAACTTCGTATTTTGAAAATGAAAAAAATTCTTAAAAAATGCAAAACACATAAAATAAATTAAATTTTGAAAAACTGATTTAATATGAATTAAACAATAATATTTGAAGATTTCTAAAAATTATAAACTCAAAAGAACCTTACCAAAAAGTTTACGGTGTAGAAAACTCTGCATCTCAGTAACAGAAAAAATTCTAAAACTCATAAAATAAATTAAATTTTAAACAACTGACTTAATATGAATTAAACAATAATATTTGAAGAGTTCTAAAAATTATAAACTCGAAAGAACCTTACCAAAAAATTTACGATGTAGAAAACTCTGTATCTTAGTAACAAAAAAAATTCTCAAACTCATAAAATAAATTGAATTTCTCAAAACTGATTTAATACAAATTAAATAATAATATTTAAAGAATTTTAAAAATTTTAAATAGAGAAAAATCCTCCTAAAATAATTCACAGAGTATAAAACTTAGTATTTTGGAAGCAGGAAAAAATCTAAAAGAAAATGTAAAACTAATAAAATACAATAAATTTTGAAAACTGATTTAATATGAATTAAACAATAATATTTAAAAAATTTTAAAAATTATAAATTCAAAAAAAATCCCCTGAAAAAATTATAGCGTAAAAAATTGTGTATCTTGAAAACGAAATTGTGAAAGAAAATGCAAAGCTTATAAAATAAAATGATATGTGAAAAACTAATTTAATGGTGATTAAACAAAAATATTTAAAGAATTTTGAAGTTCAAAATTTGAGAAAGTTTCACTGAAATTTTATAGATTAAAAAAAAGCTCGTATTTTAAAATAATTTTTTTAAAAATATGTTAAATTTTAGAGAAATGAGTTTATCCATCACATTAATCAAAATATTAATTTCTAAAAACTAATAAAGATGAAAATCTGAAATCTACAACAATTTATACAAAAAAATTCACGAGTATGATACTTGTGGTACTACAAAAAATTCAAAATTAATTATAAAATTGGATAACTTGACACCTAGTGGTATTAAATGCCAATACGAATTTTTCTTTAATTATTTCTAATTTTTAAAGTGCATATCGGCATAAATATCACTTTCGTATTATTAATAATATACGACAGTCATCTTCTCAATTTTATGAAAAATTCTTGAAAAATTATTAAAAATGGAAAATTTGATTGTAATAACATACGCAAAAACAAATTTCCAAATTTCACAAGTATAAAACAAAAAGTTGATTATTTTACCTTGAAATTCGTTTTTATCTAAGATTTGTTTATACGACACTTAATACGATGCTAATTTTGTCATATGTACCTGCAGTCATTTAGGCACAGTTAAATAGGTTTGAAAATGTACATTCTCCCCAAGGAAAATTTATCTTCACTAGGACAAGTGCCTAATTTTATATCTCTGATATTTTTTATACTAACAGGGAAGGGGGCCGAACAAAATTAGGTTTCTACAAACCTTAAAGTTTCTCTTTTTGTTCTCGTTTTATAAATTTTGTTTGAATTATACTTTTTGAGTAGTCTTTAATTCTTTACAAACAAAACAAAGTTTTGTTTTCTTTGAAAGTCTTAAATTCTTTCAAAAAAGTAATTTTTTTTCTTGTTCTTAACTTTGGAATACAAAAAGCCTTTTTGTTCAATTAATTTCAAATGCCCATTTGAACCAAAAAAGAATCTATTCCCAAGACAAAACTCCTTGCCACCACATGAAATTCTTGTCTTGTCTTGTCTTTGATATTGAAGCTGATACAAGCTGACTTAATAGTAAGTAGTTTTAGGTAGTTAATTAATGTAATTTGAATGTGAGTTAAATATGTCAATTAAATAGTCAAGTCAACATTCATTGAAATTTAGTATAGATATTTGGTGAATGAAGAAATGAAAATTAGTTACAAAATTACTGAAATTGTCTCCTTCTCTTTTATAACTTTTTTCATCTTTTCTAATCTTTTCCATGGTTTCTTAACTTCTACTATAGTAAACCTTCATTTCTTCTTCTAGAATTAATAAGCTATTATCATTTGTTATTAAATCCATAAGACCCAGCCATGGCTGAAGGTATAACCACTTGTTTACAAAAGGAAGTTGCTTACTTACAAAAAAAAATTGATTAGATAGAAACTAAGTTTGATCTCACTAGTGATCAAATCTGAAATGAGTTATGGTGTGAGAGGCGTTTAGGTTTAAAGAGTATCAAAATCAAAATGAAAACTATGTTTGAACAACTGATACAGAAAATGGAAGCAATGACCAAATTAATAAGTGTTGATAAAACTCTGAAAGGCGAATCCATTAAGTTTCAACCTGAAGGTCAAGTGTGCCACTAAATCCTCACCCTTCTAATGCAACTAGAGGGATTTGTTGCATTTAGCACTCTCGGCATGATTAGTGGAAAGTTCCCACCTCACTCCCCCATTTTTTGCTCTTATGTCATGGTGTTAGAATAAGGCCTAGGTAAATGTTACCTACTAAATTCCCAAGAGTTAGGAAAATAATCAAACTCTTTATGTTTACTTTAGGACAAAGGATTTCCATATATTAAATGTTAATAATAGAAAATTGATTTCCTAAATTGTTTAGTGAAAATAATATGCTAGAGTTTTTATCTTAAGACAAGCTACCAAAAATTTAGGTTAAAGTACATGTTGATGTGAGTTTCCAAATAGTTTGGAATTAAGTAATTGAATTACATAAGGGGATTGAAACTTACTAAATATTTGGATAATTGATCTCAAATTGTTTGGAGAGTTATTGTAAACTAACACATAAGATCACAAGTGATATTAGCCAAGCATATGTGATGACATGCATGTGATATGATTATATTTGCATGAAATTGGTTATGGACTTAACCTTGGTATGACCAAGCTGTGGATTATAGAATTTTTCTTTATGGTATTTATTTTTTTTAATAAATGGAACCTACATGTCTTGCTTTATCTATTTTATTCTCAGAGTTGTAAATATTATCTAATCTAACTCTCTTTGAATGTAACTCAAGGTTTTTATTAAAGATATGTAATAGTTATATAGGCTTTGTAGATTTAGGTTTTAGATTAAAGCTTGAATTTATGCATATCCAAGAAGAAAAGGAGATGGCACTATAGAAAAAGTACCAAAAAATTATTATCAAGACTTGCAAAGACCTTGTATGATAATATCTCCTTAGGAATTTGACCAATTAGTTTCCTTTTGGCTTAAAGAAACTATATTAGAGAAAAGGGCATATCATTCTATAGATTACATATTATAGATATATTTTTGAAGTTGATATATAATATGGAATTGAATAATGTTTGGCATGACAATCAAAGTAAAGTGATAAGAACTAATCTGAGATAACAAAATCACTTATAAAATATTGAGCCATAAATTACGCATGATAAAGTTGCCTTGTACCTTTTTAACAAAATAAATTAAGTTTCAATCATAGAAAGTTTGTTGAGTCCTTAAAGGTCAAACCTACTGTTCGAACTGTTTAAGTTATGAAAGATGGGTCTTACCTAACTAAATTTTATATTATCAGGATGTGTGAAACTTAACCCTCTTGTAATTAGACACAATGGTTAGGCAAAATGTATATGATACATTTAGACAATGAGTTGACTAAATGGTTTGTAGAGTTGCATAAAAATGCAATTGGTAAGCTAAGTTGCCTACTCAATTAGTTTCTACACGATTGATTAAGTCTTTAAAGTCATGTAGGAATGAAAGTGTTCTTAGCTCATTAAGAAGTTTCAGTTTTAGATTTTTTTTTTGAAATAGTAGTTGAGTCTATTATTTTGACAAATAATAAGAGCAATCATTAACATTGTTAAACCTTACTTAATAATTGAAATTTTTATTGATTATATATATGTTTTGGTTTATATAGGATATAAACGCATTGGTAGCCTATTGTTCACTTAAAAGCATACTTGTTGATAATAAGTTGGCCAAGCTAACTTTATTGACTAGTTCCACAATCTTAAGATTGTTTTAAAGCAAGAAAAAAAAAGTTTGTGTTCTTGATAAGTGCATTCTTAATTAGCCTACTAATGTTTTTTTATAAGATGATAAGGATGCCTATGATCATATATGGATGATCTTTAGCAAGCCATGTATGTGATGTTGCCAAGCATGACACCTAATTTCCAAAAGCAACATGAGGCTAAAATGCTCATGACATAATTCTATACGAAAAATTGCATTAAGAGATTCGACCTCTTATGGGAGTTATTTCAAACAAAGATGTTTGAAGGAAACCTAGTAAGGTTGTTCGTGCTCAAGATGATTGGTCTTATTACTAGGCTTGAGCAACTTGTTTGAGTGTGATTATGACTTGAGCATTGACCTGATTCTTTCTTCTTTGCTTAAAAGCTTTTCACAATTTGTGTTGAACTTCAACATGAACCATTTGGAGGCCGCTTTGTTTGGTCTTCTAAACATGCTAACAACTATTGAGAAGACCAATTTTAAAGACAAGACATCTATCCATTTGGTTGATTCCACTTCTTAGTTAAAGAAAAAGAAAATATAGATAAGGTAGGATATGCTTTATACTCTAAATGTTTTAAAGCTAAATGGTAGGATAAAAAAGATAAAGGTGTTGACAAGTGAACATGACATTATTGTGATAAACTAAGTCAGTAAGGGCACAACTACAAGGAATAGCTTAAGTGAGAAAAAAAACAAAAAGATTAAAGAATCTTTAATGTCATGTATGATTAAGGAAATCATTTCTTTCTCTTAGTATATGATATCTTACCATTGGAAATAAATATGTATAATTTTGTAGGGATTGAGGAAAAAAAGCAATAAAGATAAACCTTAAAGATGGCAACCTTGTCAATGGTGATTGGGCTTGATATAGATGTTTGAGAAACATTTATTTTATGATTTATGAGAAACATTGAACATTATTTTTTGTCAACATTATGGAACAATTGCTTATGCATATTTTTATTTATGTTTTGAACATATTTTGTTGACATATGGATGCCATGCTTTCATTTATTATTATGTCTTATGACATAAAATCATAGAATTACTTCATCTAATAGTTTTTCTAGCTCTCAAGTTGCATAAAAATTATGAATGCTAGCCGGCCTTGTCTATATGATTTAGAATTGTTTTAAATCCAACACCCTTAAGTCTATAAACACGTATGATTTAGACAGTAACCTTGTTGATGGTGATTAAGCTTGATATGGATGTTTGAGATACATTTATTTTATGATTTATAGAAATATTGGACATTATGTTTGTCAATGTTATGGACCAATGCTTAAGGATGTTTTTATTTATGTTTTGAACATATTTTGTTGACATATCGATGCCATGCCTTTATTTATTATTATTCCTTAGGATATAAAATCATAGCTACTTCATATAAGCATTTTTCTAGTTCTCAACTTGCATAAACATTATGAATGCTTGTCAGCTTTGTCTATCTGAGAATTGTTTTAAATATAACACCACTACGTCCATAAACATTTACAATTTAGTAGAAGCTATTGGGAAGAAGATAACATTTTGACATGGAAATAGGTGACAAAAATGCAAGAAGATGACAAATAAGGTGTATGGAAATGATATGAACATATTTAAACAAAGGAATGCAAGCTGGAGTTGTCAAGACAGCATTTTTATGTCATAAGACTCCTTAAAACATAAGAAAATACATGAACATACATAAGACATATTAAGGTGAACATTTAAGCATGTGTTAAGCATGTGAAAATAGATGAAATATGTCAGAGAATGCATGAATAAGGGATTGTTTTGGTGACAGAATGAAAGAGTAGAAGTTTGGCCTACCAAGCAACATCAAGGCATCACAATAACATCAAGATCCTAAGACTACCACAACCAAGGAAACAATAATGCATGAGAGTCCTAGGATGGCATTGGCAGCATAAAGGGCTCACTAAAATTATGTAGATGATAAAAATAGAAAATGTATGAAACAAGGTAGAAAATATACCAAAAAGCTTGAACTTTTCTTCCTTCCTAAAGCAATGACTTTAAGCTCAGTTCTTTCCCTCTTTTTGTTATTATTTACTAAGAAAAAGGATGAAAGAAAGAAGCTTTCTAGTAATATGGTTGATGGTAAGGTGTTTTAAGGGTGAAAGTGCGTGAAAGTTAAGTTTTTTAAGGGTTTTAGGTAGCAGTTTAGGGGAACTACGGGAATGGAATAAGCTTAAGGGTGAAAGGTAATGGCATAATGTTTTTGGGAGAGTTTTAGGGCTGGAGATTGCTGGCAGATTCTTAGGAATAGCTAGAGCTTTTTCTTTTAAGATTGCTAGAGAGCTCTTTGGGAATGATTGGACATCTTTCTCTTTTTTTTCCTCTCCTTTAAATTAATGCTCAGCCAGTGTTTTTAGGAAACAAAGCAAGTGCATTTTTTATTTTTCATTCCTATAGTAGGGGACAACTTCAACTACCATGCTCAACTGGTCTTCTTCCTATTGGTTCTGCCATGCTGAAAAAGAGGGTAGAAAGGCTATAATAACCTGTAACTGAAGATATACCTGCCATGCCCTCTTACCACCATATATTTTATGAAAATGACCCTTATCATTGGCTATTTGGGCTCTCAAAATTGGTTTAAATCCGATCATAAGCCCAAAATCGATGTTTACAATGTTTTATGATGATTTCTTTGTGCAAAAAACATGTTTGAATTAGATTTTTAAAAGCTGAAAAATAGTCTAAACTAGGTAAAAATGCCTTGGTGTATCAATACCAAACATGTTGTATCGATACATAAGGCAATTTTTACCCATGAGTATCGATACATTGAGGTGTGTATTAATACTAAGAACAAAAAATTGTTTCCAATCTTGAGACATAGAGGCATGTATTGGCACTCCATAAATTTGTATCGATACTCATGCTTGTATATTGATAAATTTCACCAAAAATAATAATTTAGCTATTGCCAAGGTCTGTATCGATACAAACATGCTAGGTACTGATGCTCTACTTTAGGTATCGATACCAAACCCTCTTGTATAATACTATTAGCTATATTAGCTTTGCATTAATCTTAGTTTTGATATAACTAAAAATTAAGCTTAATTAGCTTGTGTTTAAATATTTTCAAAATTAGTATCTTTCCATGAAATATTTCATAAACACTTTGAAAAATACTAGAATGTGTTTTAACTTCTTCAAGCACTCAAAAATATGTTCTTAATATATATTTTTATGTAAAACATTTTTTAGATAAGTTTTACATGTTTTAAAGTCATGAAAAGCCTCTTAAAATTGATACACTATGTGTATGTATCAATACAATGCTTGACAGTAGCTAAATAACCTTAAAATGCAGAAATCACTATTCGTGTACTGTTCATGTATCGAGATAGACCCTTCTATATCAATATAGGACTATTCGATGATCATATTTTGGACCGTTAGACACAATGTATCGGTACCCATTTAAGTGTATGACACAGAGGCATGGGGAACAATGGGAAATGACATTTTGAAGGCTTCAACGGCTATATTCCTTCACCAAATGTTCCCAATGGCTAGAATCATGATCAAGGCTATAAATAAGCCACTCCAACACCTTCAACAACAAGAAGAACCAAGAGATTGTGCTTAGAATCATATCTTTCATTTTCTCCATCATTCTTACTGAGTAGTTTATCTTTGTATAGGATTAATTCTTCCTATTTTTGTATTCTTCATTTTGTATCTTTAGATACTTATTTCCTTTGAGCCAAAATTCTTGTAAACACCTAACCTTTGGAGGTTTTATTTATTTACACTCAAATCCTGGTAAAAAGGGGAGGTTACTACTTAGCCATTGAAAAGAAGAGAGGGTTTCTACTTAGCCTTCAAAAGTAGTGAGAAAGGGTTCTATCTTAGCCACAAAAGATTGGGAGTAGAGGTTTCTATCTTAGCCTTGAAAGATAGAGAGTATAAAGGTTATACCTTGTCCTTGAAAGGTAGACAATTCAAGTTATTGAATTATGGAAATTCGAGGCAAGTAAGGCCAAGGTGGAGGACGTAGGCAATTAAGGCCAAACCTCTTTAAATCTTTGAGTTTGCTTCTCTTTCCCTTGTCTTTAATTGTTTATTTCTATTCACTAACTTGCACTTTAAAGTTTATTATTTAGATTTCTCAATTTTATTTATCAAAGTTTTAATGTACTAAAATTTTGAGAAATCAATTCACCCCCTCTTGATTTCATTCACCACTAAAAGGTCTAACAAATACTACATGTGAAAATTCAAGTTTTTGGTGACGTAAAGGCCTCGTATCAATACTTATGCACTAATGTAACTTGCACGTACCTATGGCTTCTCGATTTACCTTAACTTGGTCATAAACTATGGGAAATTGATTTGTGTACTCATCTAATGACTCTGGTGACACCATGAAAAATGACCTTTAATGCCTCATTTTTCATTTTTCTTTAATACGTCACATAGGCATCTTAGACCTTCCCCAAAAAAAATTTTTTTGCCTCGCGCCATGTCATCTAATAGTGCCTGGCAACACGGAACCTGGTAGTCATCCTTTAATTTTATTTTTTATCTTCTGATTTTATCATCTTTTAATTAAGGCTGAGGATGCCAAAATTGGGCTCAGATAAAATAAGGTGTCAACAACTTCTTATGCATTTTTCTAGTTCTCAACTTGCATAAACTTTATGAATGCTACTCGGCCTTGTCTATGTGAGAATCATTTTAAATCCAACACCCATAAGTCCATAAACATGTACAATTTAGTAAAAGCTACTTTAATTTAGTTTAAGAATATGCCAAACTTTGTGAAATTGCATTCATTGTGAAAAAGGCTATTAATGGAATGGTTC
>JBBYHM010000022.1:10036469-10050127 GCA_038381775.1 Adansonia rubrostipa | reverse complement strand
CTTTAATTTAGTTTAAGAATATGCCAAACTTTGTGAAATTGCATTCATTGTGAAAAAGGCTATTAATGGAATGGTTCCAAGGTAAATTTTATTGCAGTTTTACATCTTACATTATAAAACAAACTTTTCAATCGAAGATTGCAAAAAAGTTATGTTTGGATCTTTAGTCAAACCTAAAAAAAAAAGATTCTTATGAATAAGCTATATGAAAAGAATCTAGGTCCTATTGTGCTCCAAATTGTTTAATGATTTGTATAATGAGATTATCATACATATATGACTGAAGCATGTTCTCATTATAGTGTCGAAGCACTTTCCATGTTAAGATACAATTACCAATCAAATTTAGCATTAGCAATTGGCTTAGTGCACGTAGGAGATGAAAGTGTATATGCCATAGAGCCAATTACATTGAATAAAGAATATAGCCAATAATGCAAACCTGTCTCTTAATCAAAACTGATAAAAGATTTTCCTGTTAGCAGTATGACTGATAATCATTGACTATTAATTGGATAACTCTATGGAGATTAATATGGCCTTGTATGGAATTGTAAACATTACAACTATGAGATCTAATAAGAATCAATGTCAAGTCTCTAAATATAATTCCCAGTCTATGTATTGTCAACATAGGGCATTGATAATGCACATAGATTAGTATATGCTAAGCCATCTTTTTTGTCAAAGCATTCAACAAGTTTTCATATGGTTGAAGTATTATGATACTTATGAATAACATATAGATGCTTGTTAGAGAACAAGTTCACTAAACTTAACTCGTAATGATAAATCCATTTGGTATTGTCACTCAAGTGTTTATGAAAATGCTTTCATGTGCTGGTCATGTAACTAGTTCTCAGACTTGTGATATTAGGATATCTTATAAATAAAGTATTACGCTTTAATTTCATCACAAATGAATTCCAAGAAGGGTTGCCAAAATAAAGGTAATTTTAGGTATAGCATGAACCATGCAAAGTTGCAAGAGTAATCTAGAGAGGAATCACCACTTGAAATGACGTTGGAGACATATTTCACTCGTTCTTAACTCAGTTTAACTAGATAAAGGCTAAAGCAAGTTGAATTGAGGGGAAATTATTTCTCTAAATCCATAAGGCTAATCATGAGCTGCAATGACTAATAAGGATGGACTCATGAATAGACACTACAACATGCTTAAGATCATTTTGAGATATATGGAGAAAAGACCAAAGTAAACTAATAAGCTGATTGTTGAAAGATTTTAAAAAAAAAAAACGGTCTTATTGACTCTTCAATATTTTGTTAGTCATGATGGCTTGCTAGAGTTTGCTTTTAATCTATGAATATAGATTAATGAGATTAACTTCTGTTCATTGCTAACATATTGGGAACCTAAAGGGTTACACATAGTAGGACAAAAATGTATGGATTAAACATGGGACTCGATTAAGTATGATTTAGGGTTTAATATTGAGGACTTAATTGAAGTGTTCAATTAAGATGGATTAAGACATAATTAAGATTTGAGAAATCTATGTTTGATATTCTAATATTACATATGAAAAAAGTTATCATGAGAAGACAACTTTGGTCAACTCTTAATTACGTATAGATTCAAATGTTTGCCATAATTTGGTTTAGTGTCATACGATGACATGGATTAGTCAAAGACTAGAAATTGTTCAATATGAGCAAAAAATTTAATTAAGAATTAAATTATAGACTGCGGGCCTTGGACTAACCAAATTAAAACATAGTATTAGAATTGATCTCTTGGACCATTCTTAAATACATTAATTAAGGATGATTGACCTAGTTAGAGTGCTAAGTTACAAGACATTAAGTCCAATGAACTAATAGTTAGTGACATGGCCCAATAGGTCCAATTTGTAGTGAAAGGGTTGAACTTCAAGTGAATAATTGAGGAACTTGCACCACGAGTAACCTAAGTTAGTGTGCAAGGTTGTTGCTTGTATCTATATATATATTGGCTGAACTAGCTGCTTACTATTAGATACTTATCACTCTGAGTGTTGTGAATTTTGCTTGAGAAAACAACCTAGTAAAAGCAGATATTATCTAAATGTCTAATCTAGGGTGCTAGCACCTGTTTATGAGAGATTAATGATCACATCTCTTCCTTTCTTCTTGTTTTGCCCTACTACCAAGTACTTTTAGTGGTCTCGATATTGAGAGGAAAGAAAAGAGAGCCAATCCTTTTGATTTTTAGTACAAGCAATCACCATACCTTGGAGAAGGATCCATCAACTATTCGTGTGAATTACCTTTGAAAGGAGTATAATTGTGCTTCTCTTGACCTTGGAAGAACCTTGAGGTAATCATCTTGTTGGTCTATTTGTGTAGAGGATCTACTTATTTAAGATTACGGTATATTAAGTAGGGACAATTTTGACTTTATGTGAAAATTTTAAAAATTGCTATTGTTTGGGTGTAAGTTAAAGCCTAACAATCCTTGTACAAAACCAGGTACTTGCTTGCTTAATTTTTGTGCCTTTAGTTTGCTGTTTTCATATTAAGCAGGCTGTGATATGCATAAGTCCTAAATTTGCGAGACATCTATGAGATATATATCAAACGTGCCCAAACAAACCAACAGAAAAAACTTGGAACTGAGTGAATAACGGGCCTTATTGTTGTAGAAGAAACAAAAAGGAACACTAAAGTTTAACATGTACAAAACGGTGAAAGAATTTCAAGTGATGTATGGCAACCAGTTGGATTACATTGCAACATATTACAAAGTTCTGGGCTAACTTGTAACTGAAGCTGAAGTTAGGGGGTTATACAGTATGTAATAAGATTACAATCAAATAAAAACATTCAACATGACTATAATCTCACGTCCTCATCCCCAAAACACTTTAGCAAGACTACGGCATATTCATTCAAGACATGTAGTCATGGGCATCATCAAGGTTATCGGTTCGCTGAGATGCACCTTGGTCTGTCCCTATTGTTCTCTTACTCATGTTAGCACGCTGCACTAGCCGAACTAATGCTTGAATGACTTCAGACATAGGTGGCCTAAACTCTGGCTCTGGCTGCCCCCAAAGAAATAATTACAATCATTTCTATAGTACAACGATGAAGTGTATTTTTTTTTTTCTTTCCAAATGGTTTAAAATCTGGACTGGTAAGTATTAAGTTCATATTCCACACCCTTAGCACCAGGTTTATGCCAATTCATTGAAAATTTAATGTAGATGAAACAAGAACAGGACAAAAGTTGTCTTGCATTTTTCAACCAAGACATTACCTGCACACAGAGAGCGATCACATCCGCAAACCGAGATAGAGACTTAACTGGGTAAAGCCGTTTAAGTGCTGGGTCAACCATCTTGGATAGAGCATCAATATCATGCAGTTGAGGTGTTGCCCATCGAACCAAAGATTGCTCTAATCTTGGTTTTGTGCTATTAAAACTCAAAATACTAGTTAGAATGGCGATGAACTAACATATATTGAATTCCAAACTCAAAAGGATGCTAATATATTGAATGATGGAATACCAAATTCTTCATAGATTCCTCACCTATCAAATGGCTTTCGTCCAGTGAGAAGTTCCAGCATAACCACTCCAAAACTATAAACATCACTCTTAAGAGAGTACTGACCAGACATACTAACCTCTGGTGCACTGTATCCAGCCATAGGAACATCATCACGATTTAATACCTGCAGGCCACACTTTCTGTATGTAAATAAGCAACCAGTGAAACACCGAGGTACTTTGACCAAAGTCAATAGGCCAGGAAGTGTTCTTATTTATGTTACCTAATACCCTACATTAATCAGTCACTTTCAGCATCCCATTTACTATGCCAGAAAACCCTGACGCACTTGAGCAAACATAGTTCGTACATCATACCCAGAGCCATAAATGATATCGTTCATAGGCCATCAAATTCACAAATTGAATTCAAGTGGAATATAATAGATTTTTTTGCATGCAAGATATTGTGGGGAAGCACAGAAAGCCATTTTAAATTTTTTCTCAAAAATTGTTTAGATGAACTAAACAACTTGTAAGATTAAATAAGAACAGGATATTAGTTTACAAAGCCACAAATGGTCATAGTCAGCCTCATCCTTTGAAAAATGCCAATAAAGAAAATTCAAAATATAAATGATGTAAAACATAGTTGTGCAGGGCTAGTAGTAATGAACGACAAATGAAATTATTACTTCACACAGTAACAAAAAATTTACCTGATCTACATTTGGAATAAAGGTTGCCAAGCCTGAGTCTGAAAGGTGAGGATTAAGCTCAGCATCAAGTAAGATGTTTGCTGACTTGATATTTTTATGAACAAGAGATGGTGAGCAAACTTCATGCAGGTACCTGGAAAAGATCCTTCTATGAACTCCAAATAGCCATTTGACAAGAGATAATAACCAACGCAGCTATAGAAGCCTTGCTTCCTAGTTTACTTACTACTGCAGGACATATAAACTACAAACTGAATACCATACAATACGTATAAATCTTAATGAAAAATTGGAATTTCTAATAGTCAATATATAATCTACTAAGATCTTACAAATAGTTAATTCTCCAGTATAATCGAGTATCACTAGGTACAATTATTTTAACCTTATCAGACAACTGCCTTTGTAAGGTTCAAAGGTGTCTAGTAACATGAGTTGGCAAAAGTTGAACAAGGTACTCTACAGCAAATTGGTGAACTGTTTGAAGTAGATGATGCAAATGCCTCAACATAGGACAATCGTAAAAGAAGACCAGAGAGGACAGTAAAAGATATTGGGGATTAGGGCACTCAGTTTTAGATGCTTACAAGGGAAAAAATAAAAGAAAAAGGAGATTAACTACAGCTCCTTCCATTAACAGTGATGATCTAAAATGAGATGAAATAATAGCTGTTGTTGTCTATTATCGAACTATCAACTTACTCTAATGCACGTGCAGTCCCCAGAGCAATTTTGACACGGGAGTTCCAAATCAATGGCTTGCTGTACTCATCTGATAGATGCAGAAAATCATGAAGTGAGCCATTTTTGTGGAACTCATAGACAAGTAGGTGCTGTCCATGCTCTGAACAATAGCCAACCAGCTCTGTTACATTTGTATGATGCAACTGGGAGATGTTTGAAACTATCTCTATAAAATCATCAGACATTTCACTGGGAAGAGCTGATGAATATATTTTCTTCACAGCAAGAACCTGTGGCAGTATGAACGCAAGTTACCAGCTAGGTAAGTACCGAGTGGAAAATTTTTTAAAAACTTAAGGCAAATAAATGACAAACTATTGGCAAAACATTATGGAGATCAATGACACTGGATCTGCAGCATTAATTGTGATAAAGGGAGATCCTTACTAAAAATGCTCATGTACCACAATTAAAGGTCGCAACTAGAAAAGAGAGGCACATACAAAAGATTAAATATGCTGTTGAAAAGAGTAGTTTCAGGGTAGACAATATAGCAGTACAGAAGTTGCTATAAAAAATTAATGCACAGATCCCGCTCCATTTATTTTGACATAACTACAGATTTTATAGGAGGAAAACTCTACCTGGCCATCATCAAATTGAGCTCGATAAACACGTCCAAAAGATCCTTGACCAAGAAGATTTTCAACATTGAAACTGCCTGTAGCCATCTGGAGGTCTGCTATTGAATATGATGTAACATTTTTAGGAGCTGGAACAGCTTTCTTAACAACAATGGGCTTTTTAGAAAAGTCTTCTTCATCAAATGATTTGTGACGGTCAATGGGCGGGGGTCGAAGGTTTATCGAAGCTTGTGTTTGAAAGATCTTGGTGTCAAGCGAAGAGAAAGACTCTATGGATTTCATTTCTGCAATACAATTTTAAGCATTAGAAACAAAATAACAAATAGTTCAATCAAGAGAAGAAAACAAGTGTTCAAAGCCAGAAGGTTTTAGACAAAGAAAAAGGTTAACATAGACTATGATAAAAGCAAACTAATGTTGTACAATTTATGTACAAGCCCACAGCAGCAATCACAAACTCAATATACATCTAGCAAAATACGATAGTATCTCAACATGATAAAATAAGAATATTTGGCAAACAAAATGGAGTCCTAATCTAGCCTTCCCCTCCCCCACACACCAAAAAATCAAACAAAAAAAAAAAAAAAAACCCGAAAGGAATCAGAGTCTCTTATAGGCTAAGATTTGGTTTCATTTATGATATCCCTTTGCGAAAGCAAAATGCTCAAATTCACAAAACGAGATATGAGGAAACGCCTATCAAATAATGGAGACAAGAAGGGATTCTTCACTGAAGCATATTTTTTTCTAACCTATTGAATTGTTTAGATTATCATTCTTTGCATTTCTACTATTTTGATTATACTCTGCATATTTCATGCTTCAAGTGGAATCAAAAGTTACAACACAAAAGAGATAAGTTCTACAATGAAATTCCTAAATATTCTGAATAGATTTAATAACTACAGGAACAAGGTTGTAGCTGTTATGGCTACAATGAAAGACAGTCACAAAATCTCTTCATTAAGAAATCCAATGCAGCAGCATTACAAGCAACATGGAGCAAACAGTAAAGATAGATTTATGGTAATACTCAACTGACCACCATGGAGAGTTGCAAATAGACAATGAGCAAGGGTGAAGCTAGAAAATATTTTTGGGAGGGCCAATCATTGGCAAAGCCAAAAAAATTTTTTGGGGCCTATTAATTAAACATGATTAATGTAAAATAAAAAATAACATATGAGACATTAATTTTTAACTTATTAATATATTTTCATAAACAATTGAAAAAATTAAAATATATATATAAGAACATTTTACAAGGTAATTATTTTGTTAAAGATTATAACAGTTCAATTTTTTTTAATTATTTTACTACCATAAAAAGAAAATATTAATTGACATACCATAATTGATATTAGGATTTTTTTTAATTGATTGAGAAGAAAATTTCCTAATTTAAAGAAGTAAATATTATGTCTATTAAAGTTTAATAAAGTGAAATTAAATTAAAGAGAATCAAATTAATAATGATAAAGTTTAAAAATGATAAGTTTAGCAAATTAAACTTATTAATGTAGTATTAGTTGTACAAAAAAGTTGTCAAAAACAAAAATGTTGTGGCTAAATTAAAATTTTTCCTTTTTAAAGTTTTTAGTTCATGAGAATCCATGAACTTAGAGGGAACCAAATTTAAAATTTTCCATTTTACTTAACTAAAATAAGCTTTAATTTATAGTATTCCATGGATTCAGGGGGACCATGGCCCCAGGCAGCCCCCCCTTAAATTCGCCTCTGACTATGAATGTTACCTTGCACTTCATTAGAAGCAAGAGGAGCAAAGGGTTGATTATCGAGCTTTTCAATATCTGAGGATGACCTCCTAGATCTTCTCTTCACGATAAAGAACGCTACAATAGCCCCAACAATAAGGATGGATATTACTATTCCTGCTATGCCTCCGCCTCCAATCCCTGATTTACTACTCCCACCACCAGAACGACCGTCGGTTGGGGAACTATTGCTACCAGATTTGTGATTTCTATTGTTTCTAGTGGCAGGAGGGGTACCAGGTGGAGGTGGAGGTGCAGGCCCCGAGCTCCATGGATTACCATCCTTCCTGTAATTGAGATTATTCAAATTGAAATTGCAAAGAATTTTCTTTGATACAAAATAAAAGTCACAGGACTTGATAATAAGTCAAATGCTTACTGCAAATTGATGCTTTTCAATTGATCAGGTATCCAGCCAGTAAGACGGTTATTGGAAACATAACTGTGAGAAATAAAAGCAACTATCACAAAGGGCAGTATTACAGGGTCAATTACATTATAAGAAAAGAATACAATGTTCTAGCATTTTTAAACTGATACACGGGTTACCCACAGAGTATCAAGAGGAAGATTTGCAAGGACATCAATAGTGCCTGTAAACTGGTTGTTTTGCAAGTACCTACAGAAGGGTAAACAATACGCATAAGGAAAATCCACCGTATATATTTGTTCCACAACAGATATTACCTCTACTACTTACATAGAGTTCATACTGGTAAGATTCTTTAAACTCTCAGGAAGATCACCAGTCAGAGAATTGAAAGAGAGATCCCTGAAGCAAGGAATTAAGATAATTGTTAACTTAGCCTTTCAGCTGGCATCTATGAAAAACTATATAATCTGATTGGTGGTAGGAAGAACATCTTACAATGTGGAGAGGGAAGAAAGTGGTCCAAACATGTCACTTAATTGGTTATGCAGCTGGTTATGACCAAGATTTCTGCATTTCCAGAAATGGTAAAGAATAAAGACAAAGTGTGAGAGTTTAAGTGTCTATGGACCTTGTGTCAACGGATGAATATTCTGATCATCACTTACAGGTATTGAAGAGAATGCATCTGATTGATGGAATAAGGGACGCTTCCAGTAAATTGATTAAATGCAAGATTTCTGCATAAAAATGAACATTATGTTTTAAATAAAGCACTAAAAAATCAGGCATGAAACATTACTAGCAGGAAAGGAAACAAATGCACATATGAAACATACAATCGCTGCAAGTTCTGAGGAATATTATATGGTATATCGCCTGCAAGATTATTATGGCTCAAGTCCCTGCAGATTTGTTCAAATAATCAATATAAAGATAACCATATAAATATAAAAGAAAATCAACCCACTATTAAAGATTAGAATTCCTACAGTTCCTTTAATGATGTCAAACTTTGAAGGCTGTAACCCATTGACCCGGAAAGTCCAAGATTTGACAGTTTACTGAAAAAAAGGGGGGGGGGGTGTAGAAGAATGTCCTATAGTTAGCATCAGCTGATGTAGGAGAAGACATCTCAAAGGAAAATAGGGAACACAGAAGATCACATTTCAGTGACTCGTTGGTCTGAGCAAGTAACACCTTTCCAGGAGTGCCCACATGGATCACCATTATTAGCAGTCCACCCAGTCAGCTGCTGTGGTGAATTTAAACTGCTGAACATAACCCCTAGGCCGGAAGCTGCACATCAAACATCCCAAAAGCAGAATGAGTAACCCAAGGAGAGAATTTATAATCACAAGTCTTAAATTTTTCCGTTGCTCTGTTGCAAACTTTCATGAAAAACAATACATTGCAATCAACCGAATGTTAGTTGTTGCTTCCATGCACACGATTTATGTGTAACGAATTTATCTTCTTAGTAAATAGATGTTTATCCATCCTCCAAGTGATTAGTGACATAGCTATTCCAGAAAGAATAAGCTATTAACAAGTACTAGGATTAGTCAGAGACAATATCTGGCCAAAACTATTGGAACCACGAGAAAATTGGGAAATCTGAAAATTATGTCTCGGTTTCCAGGATCAATATTTAAGCAGAAAACTGATATTTTGTCGCAGAACAAAGAAAAAGCTTAAGCATGCGGCCAGAGAGGAAAGACCGTTTTGCAATTTAAATTTCCTAAGCAGACATTTAAAGAAGGTAAAATTAAAAACAAAAGGTAAATATGCAAAGCAAACCCACTCAATGTTTTCTCTTCCACCTTTTGGAACATAGGTTTTTGTGGCTACAGGGATAAAACACCAAGCCAATTGGACCATAAAAAGAAAGAGATTTTATTGGTTTCTATCAGCAAAAGCCTAACTCTCAACAAAATAATTTGAGATACTAAGGTCTAATTAACGCGCCACATGCGTAATCTACAAAGAGATATAACCTTGTTAGTTGCTGTGATTCTAATTGGCAGATATAAAGTGCGGGATTTACGGGGTTAATCTCTAAGGGAATCATTTCAATTGCTGTCATAGGTTTGGCAAGTTATAGACTCCATTCAGGTAGTCCTTGGAAATGCGAGTAGGCGTCTCTTCTGACATACAAGAGCTCTTCTTGGTCTTTACAATCCCTTAACATAAGGGTAACTGAGCTAATGCTATATCCGCTCTTATACTAAGGTTACCGCAGAGTACCCTCCCATCAGATATCCAGAATTTTATGAGCTGTGAGTCCGCAAGCATGGGAAAGAAATTGTACTGATACCTAGCAAGAGCAGTGGGGATAAATATTAACTTGTTCCAGTCAGCAGCAATTCAGAGAAGAGCCAAAAAGACTGTAAATTTTACAGAAATTCATATCCTAGAAAGTTATGAATTAAAATGACAACTGAAATACCAAACTTTCCGATCTTATCTCCGTAATCTACAAGAACTCACCTTTGAAAAGCAAGGTGAAAACTTTAAACAATAAACAACACTAACAAAGTTAAAAGAAAAAATGCAATCAAGAAAGTTTATTTTAAGCCACAAGCAGCTCAAAACAGATAACATAAGGAAAGCCAACCCAAAACAGCAACACCAAAGATCACTGCTTTGGCAAGAAAAGGTAACGGTGTGCAAAAGCTACAAATCTAACAAAATAAGGCGACAAAGCAAAGGGAAGTAACACTAACCATCTCCTTGATCTGTTGCAGCATTGGCACATCTGGGCTTAAACCCCAAAATGCAGAATGTAAACAGCACCAAAACCAAAGCTTTTCTCCAATTCGTAACCATCTCTCTCCAGACTGGTCACTTCCCACAAACCAAAAACGGTTTTAGTTTTATACTTATTCTTCCTTCTTTTTAAAATATTGATAATCTTTCCTTTTTATTCTATTCTACAGAATTTACACTTATTTAGCCATAACCGAGTAAAAGCTGGCAGGCACCATTTTTACCAGAAGAATCTCAAGCCTAGTGCCTGTTTATATATTTGCATTGCCTAATGCCTATGCCTATAATATTATCATCATTAGCATTAATATTTATATATAAATATATATATATATATATACACACACACATCACCAATTCCCATTTTTTGAAATCTGGGATTTTGTTTTTGTACTTTTTTACGTGACTGACACTTTCAAAAATTTGAAAGAGTAAAGAGTTGCTTATGCTTTTGGTACGTGTATCTATTCTTTCTGGCTCTGCTAGTTTTTTTCCTTTAAAAGTTCTACTTGCTAGTATTATCCAATAATAAAATAGCAGCTTTAACTTTCACAAGGCTTACACGCTTCGGGGTTTTATTTTATTTTTTGTAATTATAATTTAGGCTTTGGGGTCTCACGAGGCTTACACTTTACCCCAAAATGCAGCTGTAACTTTCACAAGGCTTTAACATCTTGCAACATTAATTAGACAGATTAGAGAAAGAGGCAATAATAGTTCATTGATTTAAAGATTGAATGATTGATAAAATAAATAGTTTTAATAACAGTAATTGATTACAGTTGAAGTGGATTATAAAGTGCAGAATTTATCTTTGATTTGATACCATTACCATCCGATTTTTGTTGCTTTTTTTTCTTGACTGTTCATAATTTTCACTTTGTTTCATTTTTGTGTTTGTTGCGTAAATCTCGGTATAGATTCTTCAATGATTAAATTAAACTGGTTTTGGGATGACTAGACTGAAGAATGATGCCAAAACTGTTGACATGATGGATTGTGTGACAGCCAGACACTGTCAGAATCAAATTTGCTAGCATTTGCAAAATGCACCGTTACTTTCCTTTCAATTTTTTTTTTTCAAATAATGACAATTTTTTGGTTGTAGTAATTATTTTATTCAGATTTAGACTCAGTATTCAATTTAGTTTTTCAAAGTTTTTTTATATATTTTAAAAAATTAAACTTTGATCATTATATTAAAATACGTATAAGATTGTAAAACTAAAAAAAATGATATATAAGTAGTAAAATTATAAAACTAAAAAAAATCAGATCAGATTCGTTTAGTAGTTTTCTTTATCAGGGTTGTTGCGCTAATAGAATTAAAAGAAAACTGGTCAAGAATCATCGGTTGTGTGTTTTTGCATGTGGAAGGTTTGTAAGGAAATTCATGGCCGCCACCAAAAAGAACACCTCTTTGTCTGGATGGGACACAAATTCTATCCCCACACAACAGCTATAAACAAAATTAAAAATATATATTATATAATATATATATATATATATATAAATAGCTCTTCCTCCTCATTTTGCCTTGCTTTTATCTAAAAAATTTGATAAAAAAAACTTGAAAAGGCTGATACGAAATTATCAAGTAATAAGACTAAATAAATGATGAGGCTGCTACTTTCTTATTAGTGTCAACTATTTCTTATTATTTTTTACATTTCACTCAACTAATTTATGCAAATGTTTAATCAAATATTATTTGATCAACCCTACAACTTGGTGGGGCTTCGAAGATGTGCTTTAGTAACCTAATTTTGTCACTTGAACTTCAATTATTAGATAATTAAAAGGAGGGGACCAAGGGGTTTTCCTAAAGTCAAACATAGGCTTTTTTTTTTCCTTTGTACCCAAAATATATATATATATATATATATATATATATATCAGAAGCCATTTTCTTAAAGCTTGGTGTTTGAATTTGTTAAATAGTAGTATACTACAAAATTTAATGCTAGTTTTAATTGACAGTTTTTTATATGGATTTATATATGAATAATGCTAACATATCTTGTGACAATGATTAATATTGACCCTAATGTTGTACATAGAGCTTTTTACTGCATTGATACTACAGGTTAAGTGACACAAATTGAATTGAGGAAATTACTAAATTTATTTTAAATTATAATGATTATAAAATAATGGATATTAGTGTTTCTTAATTTTTTTTTTTTAGAATAGATTTTTTATTTAAAAATTTTACAAAAAAATGTTTATTTTTATTTTTAAAAAACTGTCGAAATGTAGTATATCTCTCTTAAAAATAACTTCTTTGTTAAATACCATCCACCAACGTGGTGGGTGTATTAATTCTACTTTTATTTAAAGAAATAAATACATAATTACTGAATTTTCTGAATTCATTTTAATACATTAATTGTAATTTTTTACTTAAATGACTGTTTATATATTAAATTTACAATTAAACATCACTATGTTAATAAAGTTTTTAAACTCTATAAATAAAGTTGAAATATTATTGCATATCATTTTATATTCCTTTAAATTTAAAAGGCAATCATTTTACCATGTTAGTTAATATTATAAAAATGATTACTAATTTTTCTTGAAATATTAAAAATATACTTAAAAGTGCTGATATATAGTTAAAATATATATCGCAACTAATTGACGAAATACTCTTTCTGGAACAGATTACTTTTTTTTTTGCAAAATTTTGATTAACTTTTATAGGTTTGTTGAAAAATTCTTAAGCTTGAAAATAAGAAAATCAAATGAATATGTTCAAATCAACAAACTTATAATCAAATTCTTGCAAGAAAATTAAAGGCCCAGTTTTTCCATATCAATAAACAATGAAAGCTAATGTTGGACGAAATATAGACCGACAAAAGGGGACAAAGGTTATTTCAAAGGGATTGAACATATGTGAAATGAAAGTTTAACTTGTTGTTTGAACGACAATCACGCCTACCCGTTACGCAGATTTTTCTTTAATATTTATATATATATATATATATATTTAAATATGGATATAAAATATGATTCTCTTAATATATAAAAAAATTTATAAAAAATTAAATATACTTATAAAATCTATATATTCATATTAAACACTGATAACAGAATTTGAATAAAGAATGGCACTACAAAAAATGGATATAATTTATTTTTTAGAATGTGTAACTAGAATTGGCACATCTAATATGTGAGAGGAGGAGAAAA
>JBBYHM010000022.1:10003091-10028890 GCA_038381775.1 Adansonia rubrostipa | reverse complement strand
ACAACCAAAAGCCACAATAATGCATGATAATCCTAAGAGGGTGATGGAAACATGGAGAGCTCACTAAAATAATAAAGGTGCTGAAAAACAGAAAATGAAAGTGATAAAGTGAGAAGTTATACCAATAAAACTTCACTTTTTAGCCAAATAATTGGAGTAGTAGAGATGGCATGAATTTCCCTCTTTTCCTTGTTGTTAATAAGCAAGAAAAAGAGAGAACTAATGAGGTTTTGGTTCTAGTATGGATGAGGGTGATTTTTACGATGTGTAATGGTTGGGAATGAGTGTTTTTGGGCTATTCTTGGGTGATGGGTGAAGAGCTACGGGATTTGGCTTTCTTGATGTGGGAATGTGTTTTTGAAGCTGAAAATAAGCTGAATCTAACCTTTTCTAGCTGAGGTATAAGTGGTCTTTTTATACTAGCATTTTGGAGCCAAATTGAAGGTGTTTTGGCCATTTCTCAATGGGGACAAAGTGATGTCAGCATGGGGGCTATAGAGTGGCTGTAGGGAGCAACTTAATGCCAGTGTGATGGGCATAGGGTGGCTAGTTTAATTGTTGAAATGATTTTCCAGCAAATAGGGTGGCTGATGGTGATATTGGTCAACAACAAAGGAGGAGTAGGGTGATCATGGGGCATTGACCCTTTTGATCTAATTTAGACTTTAAAAAATGTTTTGATTAATTCAAAAGTCAAAAGTCATAATTTGATATGGGTTTTGATCTTTCTTGATGCAAAGAAATGAGTTAAAATCGAGTTTTGGATCAATGATGGACAAGTCAAAAATGACCAAAACGTGGACAATGGCTTGTATGTATCGATATGTTGCAGAATGTATCGATACATTTGGTCCAAAACCCTTGAGTGTATCGATACAATGAACATTGTATCGATACTATGAACAATTGTATTGATACTATAAAACATTGTATCGACACACGTTGATATGTATCGATACATTTCTTTACAGAATGCATGCTTTGGTCTTGGCATAGCCTAGTATCGATACATGAGCTCTTGTATCGATACAAAAGCTCATGTATCCATACATTTACATGTTGTATTGATACAAATGGGGACATTTTAAATTTTTGGTATGTTGGAGCATTGTATCAATACATGAAAACCATGTATCGATACATTCAAGCAAAATTATGAATTTTCTTATATATTTTGTCCTTGAACACCTTGAACTATGTCCTCTGATGCCACATCTTTGCATTTAACTTTGATATGATCCATAGGCCTTCTTGACCTCCTCAAAAAAACTTTTTTGTTGGGCCACACGATCATCGCCCCCTCTCACGTCCGTGCTCCAGATTGCTTAAAAAAATTAGTTCGGACAAAATAAGGTGTTTACAATAACTATTCATTACTATAATAAGACTTTATTACTAGGGAAGTAAATCAACTTGAATGGTAAGAGAGCCCAAAAATCAATTATTAACCAAAACAAGAAACTTGGAGACTATTTTTTCACAACACAAGTCAGAAAGTGAATAATTAACACTTGCCTAATGATATCGATGCCTTAAAAGGAAGCTTTGATATAGTATCTTCTCTTATAGGAACTGCCACTCCATCATCATTAGAAATGTTCTAGGGCTATCTTTGTTTATTACTGAAGACTTCATAAAATGAGTGCTAGAGAAATATAGTATGATAAACTTATGCATGAATGACAATATTAAAAAAATATTAAAGTCAATATGTGAAAATATAGTGGGTTGGATGATGGTCTACTACAAGTTCATATATATATTTCCCTGATATCTAAAGATTGCACCTTGTCCAAACATTCTACCTTTCTAATTCCAATAACTCAAATCATATTTGTCTAAATAGATCTAAGATTAGCCTTTTTCCATTAGAAATCAAGTATCTTTGAAACCAATTAACAAACTATGATTTATATAAACAATTTTACTGCAAAGATAAAAGCAAAATAGCAAGCTTTGTCCATAGAGACAACAGGCACTTAATGGAGTTCATACAACAAATCCTTGGTTCAAGGATGTTTACAAAATGATAAAAGCAAATTAAGTTGCCCAATTATTGATGTAACATAAAAATCAGCATTATAATGAAGCAAATTAAAAGGAATACGTACGTAAAGTATTAAACCTTTCTCCTTTAATTAGAACATCGATTTATGGAATGTTGATGCTCCTTGAAAATGTTGTTGTCCATTAATGAAAAGATTTCATCCTTTCATCGTATGATTTTCCATTGAGCTCTAAAACAAGCTCACTCAAACCACTTTTAGCATGATCATCATGACAAGGTAAACTCACATTCAGTACTTAAGAAGGACTTGCTACACTTAATTCATCATCAGATCTTTTAGATCTAAATTTGGATGATCAAACATAGACATAATTATTTACATTGCCTCCACTAAATGAAGCCTTATTCACAGTATGAGATCTAATGCGACACTTGTGAGGAAAGATAACTATTGAAAAATTGGTTTGCTACAAGCATGACTATTGTATCTTCTCATAACCTCTTATACTTGGGCGAAAGTGATTAAAAAGACATAAAGGTAAAAATGTAAAATGCATGACGGTCAAATAGCTAAAATAACTTACTTAGCAATATTTATTATTGGTTCAACTACTGCAAAAGAAGCTTATGGACTAGACCATTATCTTCCAACGGAAACTACAACATCATGAACCACCCAAAAAAGGTTTTGTAGAAAACAAGAAGAAAAGACCACCCACTAGCCATACAACAATAAAACTAATAAAAACCATTTTTCTTAAAACAGACCTACCAAAAGAAAAGTATATATTGAAATACCTTGTCTGTAGCTTGAGAAGACGTTTGAAGTTTCAATTGCGTATATAGTCCATCCAATATAGACAAAGAACTTGAGCTCCTTTTTTGGATAGTGTTAGTTATAGGGTCTTCATCTTGAATCTCATGAAGAGACAAAGCATATTATGAATTGTAAAAGTACTTCTAAAAAATCTTAAAAGGTTTCATCAAAGGAAAAGGAAAACACCATTACTATACCAGATAAGCATGAGCTTTCATATCTTCAAGATTGAAATTCCATTCACTTATCCCACGTTTATATCCATTCCACTCATGACTATAATAGCACAGACAAATCATTAACTTAGATCTTGAAAATCCCAGCCACTAGACATAGTCATACAAGAAATTACATTGGTGAACAAGAATCTAGAACATCCAATCTACAACAAATAAAATAAAATACATATAGCCAAAATAATAATTCACAAATTAAATATACACTTCTTTATTGCAAATCACAGGTTCACTAGTATAATATTGTGGTCCAAAACCCATGCTCAAGTATAGACTTCATGTTCTCATGAATTGACAATAATTTGAATTCAATAATAATGACTTTGTGATAGCACGATCAAAAAACTTAAAATGTAACTACATAAGAGCATTATAAAGTTTACTTGTTTCAATTATATCTTTTAAAAGTTCCAACCTGTGATAATTTTTCCTTTTTACCATCAAGTATTTTTATTTGTGCAATCTATCTTTTTCTTTTCTCCATTTTTCAAAATGATAGCAGTTATAAGTATAAGATAGAAACTGAAATGTAATGTAAGGCTTACTTACAAATAAAGAGCCATATTTTTAAAAGGACCATGCTAACCTTTAATGCCTAGATACGACCACCAAGAGTGAGCAACCCTTCTAGTAGTGTTCATGCTATATAATCATTTAACCTTGCTTGCTTAAAAAAAGAATGTTTTAGTAACTTCTTTACTAAAGGTTTTTACAAAAGATCTTTCACCAAGCAACTGGAATCATTTGCTTGAAAGACTAAAGAGAGAAGAGAAACACAAGATGAACACATAAGGTTATCTAATTAAATCCAATTAGAAAATATGTTAGATTGGTTAAATCCTACCTTAGAAAACATTTTGTCTCTTTCATATCTAGGCTTGGAGGTGCATTTTGGAAGGTCATAAGCAATACCAAAGACCAAAGACCAAGAGATATGGCCTAAATTAGAATAACTTTTGGTGTCCAGTAAAGGATTTGTGTCAAGAGGGTCACAAAATCTATTCACCTTTATTAAGGGATACTTTGAGAATGGAGCATGGCCATAAGCAAGCTCTAGGGTAATTATTCCAAATGACTAGATATCCACCTTGCAGGAATTTTTTAGAATAAACATCAACATAATGCCACCTAAGGAGCATGAATTAGAGATGCTTTTTAAGAAAACAATAGACTGACTTGAAATCATAACCATGCAGTTGCTCCCAACCTTAGTTGCCATCTTGCAAACAATGGAGAAAAAATTAGACCATAAATGATAAGAAGCATTAAACTTTGACATTCTTATAGAAAGAAAACACCATTCTTTAAGTTCGTGGGACATCTCTTCAAAATTAAGCTGCTTTATGAATAGGATTTGGCTGATTATTCTATAATCTACATTTCTATTGATTAATAGGAAGATGTGTAGCTTGAGTTAATAAAATTATTTGGCACTCAAGATTCCTTTCTAAAAACTAGGAATTCAATGGAATGTGGACATAATAATGTAAACATAGCAGCCAGGTGTTCCTATAAATGTATTTTTCTGCGTTGCCTAGCACTTGAATAAAAAATGCAAGAAGAAACACCAAAGTCTCCTAGCTTGATTCACCACATGAGTTGATTAGAATATTCCTAGCCTAATGGAAAAGATCATTAAGGAAATAACAACTAAAGTATTTCATTTTTACATAAGAAACAACTATTCAAGCTTTTATGAACTTAATGAGTTCACAACCCAATAATCAAGAAAAATCACTTGTTCTAGTTACAATAGTAAGTAACTAACTAAAATCTATATTGCAGAAATCATGACCTATTTCTTAGTAGAAAAATTATCTTCACTTACCTTACTGCTTTTCAGTGTGTATGTAAAATTAAATTGATTAATTATACAAAATTCGAGATGCAATAGAACCAATCAATAAAAGTTTAAAAACCAAAAGGTTACAAATTTTGAGATCAAATTATGTAATAAACTATAACAATTACTAGAAGTTGTAGAACTTACAGCGACTCCAGATCATGATGAAGGCCAAGTACTTACTTTAACATCCCAATGTATGTGCCCATAATGATGAAGATACTTTAAGCCTTCCAACACTTCACAAACTATTTTTGCTATAACTACCTCATCAAAACCATCAGGATAAGCAACCTTCAGTATATTAAGACAAGATCCCTCTACCATGTATGGCATGATAACCCACAGATTATGATCGCTTACAAAAGAGTAATGTGATTTAAGAACATTGGGATGGTCAACCTAGATCATAGTTTGTGCCTCACGAGAAATGTTGTTTTGTGAAAAGACATCATGAGACTAATATCGAAACAACTAGTAATTACTATTCGCTGAAGCCAAATAGCAAGAAAAAACAAAAACCCTCTAAAGATAAGGCAGAATTAAAGACTTTGGAACAATCATGTTTGATGCAAAATTACTAGGACAAACTCAAACTATACCAACTTTGTTTACATTAAAAGAAGATTTGCTCTAACACCGTTCCTATGAATATGATGGATAAATACCTTTAATTTATCCTATAAAAAGTTTAACAAACTAATTGAATTTGGAATAACCAATTGCACCAGCATTTACACCATCTACAGGGATAAGTCTCGTTGCTACATGAAGACAACCTTTTGTCCATTAATAATCTACCTATATATGCTATTCAGCAGATAGTAACAATCAGTATCTACCTAATCAAGAAAAAAATGTTGACACAAGTTCAAGTAGGCAATCAAGATCATTTGAATACCATTAAAGAAGAAGAAAATGTTAACTAATTGTATGCTTTATGGACCATGAGAAAACACTTTGCACAAACTTTTAACTTTAAAGTGAGTTTTAGAGAAAGGGCTCATTAAAATATCAATGGTCCTTTTTTAGAAAATAATATCTAAAACTCTTGATAGATCTCCAACAGAAGATATGGTGGATCTACAAAATCCTATATCAGCTTTTGATAATCACATAAACAAAGCAATGGCATCTTTTCTTTGTTCTTCAAAGTAGTTCAACCCCGTGTGGCAAAGGAGACGAGGCAAAACGGAAAAGATAAAAAGAAACAACAGTAATTTTTATATCCATTCAGTTTGACATAACATTTAATCCCAATCAGATGACAAAATGAGCAAAATCAAAATGCATATGTGAAGATGAACCAAAATTTAACCCCCCCGCCCACAAAAAAAAGAATCTTTAAAGACAAAACCAATAGTAGAATTAGGATGAGGAATTATGAAATCACAGTTATCACGTTCAAAATCAAGAATTTTGATTGCAAGAACCTCATCGAAGTGTATGCAATGTATAATACTCCGGCCCAACTGAACACTTCTTCTCCGTTATAATTTAGACCTCTCCTTCACTCTCATAGAATCAAAGAAAGAAAAAACAAAAACAGCTTTCAATCTTCTTCCAATATTAAAAAACTAAACTTGGCAGGCAATCTCAAAGAGGCATAAATAAAAATGCAAAGCAAAGCCATAATAATAACAACAAAACAATGAGTTGCAGTTTATTAGAAGCTAAGAGGTATGTTGAAAAAAACAACCGGCTCCATCGGTCTCATGGAATCGTATACAATCTAACCTCAATTTCTCTTAAATAGCTAGCAAAGGCGGCTCAAGTCTCTAGAGTGACCCCAAAAGTAACCCAATTTTAATAATTAATATATATAATGACCATAAATTTTTAATAAGAAAATACCATATAAATACAATAATGCATATGTATTTGATTTCACATTCATTCGTATACCGTATAAAACGTCCAAAACCCCTAAAAAATCAAAAAACCAACCTGAAGTCCATTGAGACACTCAAAATGTAGCGGATGATTAGAACCCACATTCCGCAATCAAAAATAAAACTCCTCTGCATAAAAGAAACAAAGAAACATAAGGCATAAAAATGTTTCCTTTTTTTTAATATTAAAGAAGATATGGGTTTGAAAAGAAGCTGACAGGGAGAAAGTATTTAATATCTATGAAAGCAAAAAGTTGAAGGGAAATAATGATTAATGTGCAATGCATTCACATGAGATAAAGGAAAAGGAAGGAAAGGAAGAGAAAGGGAAGAGAGACATTGATTGGAGAGGGAAGGCTTCTTCTTGTTGCTGTTGTTGTTTGTCTTGCTTTGTTGTGAAAGAAAGAGACAACGAGGCCATCGGATCGCCGCTCGAAACGGGAAATAAAGAAATAACAACTGCATGCAGGAACCCCACCCGCCACCATGGCTTCTTTTCTGTCTTTTCATAATTCTGTTTCTAACCTTTTTTTCTTATTTTTATTTATATATATCATACAATTAAATTTAAATAAAAAATATTTTTAATTTCATTAAATAATAATATTTTAGGAATCATGCGAATTTAAAATATTTTGTTATAGAGGTATGAACAAAACTTCAAAACTCAATAATTAGTACTATTAGTTATGAATAGTATAGACCTACATTGCTAAAGCAATTTCTCTTCTTTTGATAAGAAAATACAGTTAAATTATAATTGTTGGTGGTCAAAAATAAATAGAATTGTTGCTTTTGTCTAATCTAACTATATATATTATTTAATCTTTACAT
Organism: Adansonia rubrostipa; assembly: GCA_038381775.1. Classification (NCBI taxonomy): domain Eukaryota; kingdom Viridiplantae; phylum Streptophyta; class Magnoliopsida; order Malvales; family Malvaceae; genus Adansonia; species Adansonia rubrostipa. The sequence goes on along the minus strand of JBBYHM010000022.1, from coordinate 10,021,260 downwards.
TGTTACGAAATATTACACTTATTTACAACAGTCAAAATTAAAATTGAAATTAAATAAACTACAAATATTTATTTTCCATTTATGCTAAAATGCACTAAATGTCTACATTTAAATCATTAATTAATTTGTTTCCTATCATACTGTTGTAAATGGCCCAAAAGTTGATTGTAAACATATGATTATAGGTTTTTCCGGTTTATTGATCCAAAAATTCGTGTAGCTAACAGACAAGACAAATAGAGAATCAAATGTTGCAGTTCTAGAATCATGTTCTGAAGTTTCTTTCTTTTCAACGACAATTTTCGTTGATGATGTTTTATGTTATTAACTACCTTTTGGACAAAGAAAATGAGATGTACTGTTTTCAAAAAGAAAATAGTTATTTTTTTATTTTAATTTTATATTTCAAACTAAAAGTTTCATTTCAGTAGTTTTCCTTTGCGCTGTCCTAAGGAAAATCACACGAAGAAAAATATGTATCCAATGATTTTATTAGGAAGCAAAATATGTGTCCTTGATTTTTCTTTTTTGGATTTTAATGTTTCTATCCCTATTTTATTTATTTTGTAGATAATGAAGTGACATTTTAAACCTTTTTCAAGAATCGTTCTGGTTTGGTTCCAAGCATAAAATTCTATAATGTTAAAACTTGATAGTTAATAGCAATTTAATACTTTATGGATGGAGATCTTCATTTTATATTCAAAACAATTTACTTTCTGTTTGGACCAACAATTTAAAAGCATGCTATGTGATTACGAGTACACTCTCAATAATTTAAAAAACAAGTTTTACTATTACTTAAGAAATATAACCAACTTTTACAAGATCTTCTTATTAACGCTGGTACATGTTAAAATGCTATATAATTAATTATAATATTGATCACTTCAAAATTCATGTTAAACAAGAGTATTAAATATCAGCTATCTTTTTGCTAACAAGCTTTTGGCCTAATGCTTAAAAGTGAATAAAATTAACATGTATGACTTACATTCAATTTTAAATATTCTCTCTCATCCCCTGATTTATCCAAAAAATCAGTTGTTTAAGTTTTTTTTTTTTTTTTTAACTAAACATACTCCAAAGTTGATGGGATTATTCTTTTTTGGTAGCAGCTTTTGATTTTTTTTTAATTTATAATTGTAATTAATAGTATAAACAGATAGTTAAATGAAATAAAATTGATATAATTAATAAAGTTTAGTGGTCATATTAGAATTGAAAAGTTTTTTACCTAATGCACTGGCTTAAGACAAGTATTTATAAATGTGGTATTTTTCAACTAGAGGTGTCAGGTCATAGCTTAAAAAATTTTGAAATCTTTGTTCAAGCTAAATTTTGGATTAGCTCGATTCGTCCATTTATGCCCGAATTATAGTTCATCAAATTAAAAATTATTTTTATATTAATATTTATATATGTTATAATTAAATTTACATAAAAATATATTATTTTTACATAAAGAATAATGTTCTGGATAGATCTAGAATATAAAATGTCAAACCAAACTCGAACTTATCAGGCTAGATTGTTTGAGCTAGATGTGTTGCCTAACTTGTGGAAAGGTTTATGTTCAACATTCCAATTATATTCTTTTTAAAATTTGACGTTAAACTATTGAATGTAATAACATATAAGTCCTATGTCCATAATTAATGAAAAAAAAATAATTTTATAAATAAATTGATATTTTCAAAATAATAATAATAATAATACTTAAAATAAATGGCTTTACATTTATATAAATTTCATTTCCTTTTGTTAACAATACTTATATAATTTTATTTAAGTTGTTAATTAAAATTTGTTGTTACAATCATGTCTAAATCTGTTATTTGTGTGTGTGTGTGTGTTTTTTAATTCTTGAAAGATAAGCCACAATCCTATAATCGTTAATTAATACGTACTTACTAATACAAAATAGTTTACTATTAGTCCATACAGATATTTATGTTTTTTTAAATATTTGAAATTCAATTTGATTAATTTAAATGATATTTAAATTTTTTTATTATTTATTTATTATCTGAATGGATAATATTCATCAAATACGTAAATGCATAAATATTCAAAACTTATAATAAAATTTGTCTGTCCAGATTATAATATTTATACAAATAATTTTTTTAATTTTTATAAATATATAGGTAGATAACATTATTGAATATTCAATAGTTGATTTTGATTAACAAATTTAAATATTTAATATTAATAAAATTTAAAAATTTTTAACCGAATCTACTTTTAATCTTTCACAAACATAAATTTAATATCTAAATTTAAAAAATTATTAAAAAATATGCAACATTCGAATTATAAAAAAAAAAAAAGAAAAATCAACGAGAATAATGTTCTTTGCCATCGACATTAAAATAATAGTCACGTGCATTGCAGGAGGGGAGGAGGACAGGGAAAGGCGAATTCAAGGAGCTGCTGCTGCAACGAAAAGCTCCCTCCCTTCCATTTCTTTTAAAATAAATAAATTTATTGTTTAGCAAAAATAAAAAAATAAAAAAGGAGCTTCTCTCTCTTTAATTCTGATTCTTTCTGGACTGGATCCCTATAAATCCACTTTTCTAGGGTTCTTTCTCTAATCTGTCTTTGTGATTCAAAATCCCCAATCTGAAACGCTGCGGCTTCATTTTGCCTACCTGCCCTACCTCAATTCGGCGAAATGAAGCTCACCGTTAAAACCCTCAAAGGCAGCCACTTTGAAATTAGGGTTCAGCCCAACGACACCGTAATCCCCTCTCTCTTCTTCTCACTTTCCCTTTCTATTGCTATTTCAATTATTTTGTTATTGGGGGTTAAAAATTGGGATTGAAATTTTAAATATTTTTTATGTGTTTCTAATTAGGTTATGGCTGTGAAGAAAAGCATAGAAGATATGCAAGGGAAAGACAATTACCCATGCGGGCAACAGCTTTTGATTCATAATGGGAAGGTTTTGAAAGATGAAACTACCTTAGCTGATAATAAAGTGTCCGAGGATGGTTTTCTGGTTGTCATGCTTAGCAAGGTATAATTTTATTTTATTTTATTTTTTAAAAAATAAAAAAATTTATATTCTTACCATGTTGGGAAATCTTTTAATTAATGTATTCTTATGCTTTTTTCCTAGTGTATTTTGTGTTTAATTTCTCTTGTGATACGATGTCCAAGATGGGAATTTGATGAAAAGGTGTTTTGAGTAATATAATTTTTTCGATATTTTCGTTAGTAGCTAAATATGGAAGGTTAATTTTGGTAATTGAATTGATTTTGGTGAAGAATTTACCTTATTGAAGATGGGATTTGATCAGAGGATAGATTTTTTTTTGGTTAAGTTCGCCTGCTTGCACTTCCCGGATCAAGCTGCCTTGGTTGTTTGAATATTATACCAAAAGGGGTTATTAGTATTGTGGAGAGGCTTTCATCAGAAGCTTTAGGCTTCATTCTCTCAAGCTTGATTGAATACCTTTGTTAGGGGGAAAAAAAAAGAGACAAGTTTGACAAACAGCGTGGACTGTTTATTGATTGCTTTTTTTTTTTTTAGCTTCGTTCTTGTACATACTAGAGTAGTTTAATATCTCTGAATGGTTTTATAAATTTCTGGTTTAGCATGATATATGCACTTGTAGTTGTAGTATTACTTACATAATTTCAATTATTTGGATGTTATTACAGAGCAAATCTCTGGGTTCAGCTGGGGCCTCTTCTGCTCAGGTGTTCTTCTTGTTATTTTGATGAGTTATTATTAGGTTGAGCATTATGCTCCTGTTCCAGTTTTTCGTCAGTATATAAACAATTTGTTCCTTGTCTTACCTGACAGTCTGCTTCATCAACTCCATCTACAACTGCACCTGTTTCTAATCCTACCCCTGCCCCGGAAGCACAGGCACAAGCACCGTAAGTTCATTCTACAAATTTTCTTCCTTCCGCAAAACTTGCCGTTCTCCTAGGACCAGCCACATTTATCTAATGCACATCATAAATTCTTTCATTGTAGGGCCTCAAAGGGAACTGCATCTGTTTCAGACGCTGCGACAGCTATGTATGTGGTGTCTATCTCCAAAATATCCGTTTATTAGGTTGATAGATGTTTGAAATTATGTGCATGACAGACAAGTATCTAAAACCACTTACAATTAGTTTTTGGTGAGGAAAGAAGATAATAACATAGGAGTTGTTAGGTAGTTTCTTTTATTTCCTTTTGGCTGGTATTTTCAACTTACGGAAAGAACTTTGAGAGAGAGAGAGAGAGAAAGAAAAAAAAAAGGAGAAGAAGAAGGATAACAACTTGGCTAGTGCGCAAGCGGAGTAGCACTTATTATTTACATTCTGGTGTACCCCTTCTTATCCATTTTGGTTTCTTTGTTGTATTTAACATACCTAACACTTATCTAAGAAGATTTAGTCATTTGTTACTTCCCTGCACATATATTTTGACCGTGAAAATTCACAGTAATTCAACCAGGCTGGCTCTATGAGAGCAGTTTTGATCAACAGAATTCTAACCTGTCAAATTTTTTTTTCGATACTCAGCAATTCAACTGTCAACTGAAAGATCACCTCGATTTCAGTTTGCTTTACTGATTTGAATTCTTATTATCAGTCTCTTTGTTGCTCTGGTATGTAGTTCTATGTTTTATCTGAGATTGTATCTGTTGAGAATTAATGCTCGGAATATTTTCCTTTCCCTTTAGACAGTGAGAGAAACTGCCAGGTGTTTGCTGGTTGATCTTCCCTTCTTTTGTAATTTGTTTATTGAAAAGAATGTGTATTGAAGTGCTTTCTCTCTCTCTGCCACACCACCTCTTTGGTACTCTCATAATGTTGTGAAAATAATAGGGAAAATTTTATCGTGTTGCAGTCCAAATGCCAATACCTATAGCCAAGTTGCTTCCAATCTAGTAGCTGGAACTAATCTTGAGCAAACTATCCAACAGTTGATGGATATGGGTGGTGGCAGCTGGGACAAAGAAACGGTAACTCGTGCTCTTCGAGCTGCTTATAATAACCCAGAGCGAGCAGTGGATTATCTATATTCTGTATGTCTGAAACTTTATGATTGCATCTAAGGCTAGAATTCTAACATTAAACTACTATATTTGTTTGGATGTGGATATGATGCTATTTAATCTTCAGGGGATTCCTGAATCAGCAGAAGTGGCTGTGCCAATGGCTCATTTTCCTACAAGTCAGAGTACTGAAACTGGTGCAGCTCTAGTTGCTTCTGTTTCAGGGGCTCCTAATTCATCGCCTTTGAATATGTTTCCTCAGGTAAAACCTTAGGTTTTTGATGTACTTCAATCGCTTCTACAAATTGTTACCTCTTCTATGTGCTGGGTTTTATTTCTTATTCCTAACATGCTGAAATGATACTAGGAAACGCTTTCTGGTGCTGGTGCTGCTGGTGGACTTGAATCTTTGGATTTCCTCAGAAATAACCAACAGGTGTAGTCTTGTTCATTTGCTGTCTCTTTAACTATGAAGATTTATAGTTCTTTGACATATGAAATACTAAGTGCTTCTTTGTTGGCATTTTAGTTCCAAGCATTGCGTTCAATGGTGCAATCAAACCCACAAATTCTACAGGTTTGCATTTCTATGATTTCAATATCTAAACATAATAGTGGCTTTTTCTGTATTTGATCTGCTTCTTCTTTTGCAGCCTATGCTACAGGAGCTTGGGAAGCAAAACCCCCAGCTTTTAAGACTAATTCAAGACCATCAAGCAGAGTTTCTTCAGCTAATAAATGAGCCTCTCGAAGGTTCTGAAGGGTGAGTGCTTAGTGGATATCACTGGGCTATCTGTCTATGCAATGACTTAGCATCAGTAATAATGTTAAATTTGTGTGTGTTTCAGGGATATATTTGAGCAGGCTGAACAAGACATGCCTCATGCCATCAGTGTTACCCCGGCGGAACAGGAGGCTATCCAGCGAGTATGCAAATCTTTTGCCATTCTTTGTAGTACTACTTTTATTTGGACTCTACCCATCAATAACTTGTTTAGGTTTTTTTTATGTAGCTTGAAGCAATGGGATTTGACAGAGCCCTGGTGATTGAAGCCTTTTTGGCTTGTGACCGGAACGAGGAATTGGCAGCAAATTATTTATTGGAAAACGCTGGAGATTTTGAGGATTGATTGAAGCCTTGAAGGAGGAATCTTACCTTGTTTGGTTCATAGTTTTGGTCGACTTTAGATTAGAATCATGATGGATCTGAGTTATCTTTTAGACATGTTTACATGGGTAGTGAATACCATTTGGGATTATTAAAGCTTTCAAGCTAATCGAGTGTTCTGTCAAAATTGTTTCTGATATATTATAGGCTTTTAACAAAATTCATTTTTATTTTATTTTCATTCATCATATCGTGGAGTCCAAATGGCATTAGCATCCGTATAACCTTAAGTAGGAACCGATTGGTGTTTCTAGCATTGGCATTCGGAGTTCTTGGAGGATCAACATGAAGCTTGGAGATCCCTCATCGGCAGATGTGGTCTTTCTTTTCTATTTTTTTTTTTTTTCCCAAACACCACCGGTTCTTGAATATTGAAACCCTTGGATAGAACTAGAAATTTTGAACATAGACAGGAACATTACACCAAAATAATAATAATAATAATAAGAAAATGACAAACAATACAAAAAAATAATAATGAGAATGTATTAAAATTTGTATTACATAAATGATTTAAAATTTAGGTAATTATATTATTTTAAATATAATTATAATATATAAAAATAACACAAAACCGATACGTTTAGAAATAGCCATATGAGTTTTGGGATAGCAGAGAAACGCCAGATTTTTGTAACTTTGTTAGTTATATTATATGAACAAAAACTAAATTTAAATTGATATGCTAAATTAATTTCGGGGGAGGACCATAAATGAATTAAATTTAAACGAATAAATCTTTGATCATGCTCATTTATTTATTTGAATCTATTTGTGTTCATTAAAAATTTTAAATTTATGTTCATACTTATTTTTTTAAAATTAAGTAAATTCATGTTTATTTATTTAAATTAAATAAATTTATTCGCAAACATTAAATGCGCATTTTCATGAACATATAATCTAACATATTAGTGACCAGTTAAAAAATATGTTCAAGAATAATAAAAAAACAAATCTAAACAAATTTAAACAAATAAACAAACAAATATATTTATTAAATTCAAATATAAAAAATATAAACATTATTAGTTATATTATAAATAAATAAAACACATAATAATATTATTAATTATATTATGATTGAATAATAAATAAATTTTAAACGATTTATTAAATAAACTTTAAATAATTCATAAACGAACTTCTTTATAAACATAAATAAACTAAACATGCTATGTTCGTATTCACTTTATTTAATAAAAAAATCTTAAAATCTTATTCATATTCATTTATCATTGAATGCTTTGCACATTCACAACCCTAATTTTTTTTTTATTTCAAACTTGGATAATTACGTAATGACAATGCTATCAATAAGGTTCTTGGGATTTCAGTGGGAGAAATTAGATCTGTCACTGATCACACACATACAGAGTAAATTTAATGCAACAATATCCAACATCTTTTTTTGTAGACTGGAAATGCAAAGCCACCTCGGATCACACATACACGCGCAAACACACATATATAGTAAATTTATTACAATGATATCCAATAACATATCCTTTGGAGAATCAGAATTCCCTCTCTGGAAACAGAATAGGAGCAAGGAGAGACCAGATGTAGAGAGCTGCAGTTGCCCACCCAGTTAGAATCCGGACCCACACAGATGGCCACCCTACATCTACCAACTTCCCGCTCTCCCCAACTGACGTTGACCATCCAGTCAAAAGCATTGCCGAGTACATACTTGCAAGAGAAAAGATGATGTGGAAGAAGGCGTACGAGTAAGTCACTGGCTTATTCTTCTCTTCCTGCTCATCTGCCTTGTCCATTGGAAGTAAAGGCTTTCCACCACCTTTACACATTCAAACATGTTAGATTCATCTTTTCCTTTATTTTATTTTCTATTTTTACCCTCAGAAAATCGAAAAAAAGGACTAGCTGCAACAAGAAAGGTGGCGAGTTACAAAAGAAGTAGGAGCAGCTAACCCCAAACACTAAATATATTAAACCGTAAGGAACAAATTATTTACTAGCAAAAACAAAAAGGATCGTCGGACTCTGAACTACTTGCCCTCAATTCTTATCCCAAAACCATGAAACCTATAGACAATCCTCGACTCAAATTTTAAGAAAAGAAATGTATAAACATGAACAGTTTTTTTTAATGGTATATCCTGTGTAAGGATTTAATATTTGTCGCCAATACCTGCACAAGGTGAACTTGGCGCGGAGAGCAGAGTTGTAGAAGACCCAGCACGGACAGCAGAATAGACGACTGATAGGATAGTGGTAAGCAGACCAACGGTCACAGTGCCAGTAGAAATCGCTTTAGAATGCTTGTGAAGACCATTGCATTCATAATCCCTTGGTTCACTTGCAAGTCCACTGTAGCAAAGGTACATGCAGTACAGTGATATAACTGAAGCTGGCAAAATGCTACCACCAACCTGTTACATGACAAAATAATAAGACAAGAAATCATCAAGATATTTGTATTAGGAATAGGGCGAAAAAAAAAAATGCATCTCTATAGATTGTAATAACTCACCTAAATGCTATCAGATATGGCAATAAACAGTGATAAATCATAGTCATGATCCTTCTCATTTTAAATGCTGGTGATAAGAGTGAGAGATGAGCCCTCAATATTTCAATTTTATGGAACAAAAGAAAAAGCATTCTCGTAAGGTTTACTATTAAAATAGTTTTTCCAATCTAAGCCATCTTTGCAGCCAATTAATCAAATATGTTTTTGGTTCTGTATCCTTTATTTGCAATAGGCTGATCGACAGGAAACAGAAAACATGTTTATATCCACATGCTAATGGTCATTCTATGATACAACACCCATACGTGTCTACTCAAGGAAAAAGTGTAGATCACATGACAAAGACAAGTTGGGAGAAAACCAATTCCAGCTCAGCTATTTACTTGCTCAGCAAGACCCATTTCTACAAGTGGCTGAAAAATAGGAACCACTTTTATTAGTGGAGGAAAACTGACTCCAAGCAGTTGAGAATTAGGAGCACCACTACTCACATTTTCTCCTCTATTTTAGCTTATTTAGTTATTACTAGTACCTAGAACTTTTAGTATAAATAGACTAGGAATTGTTTTGTTTGATCACCTGAAAATCATTTATCGAAATCAATTGTTGGAGACTAGTCCTCTCGAATTGGACTCCTATTGGTTGTATTTTGTTTAAGATCCTTGCAATATACAACTAATTTACTATTTTTGTTTTCTGTTCACTTTCATTTTTTTTTTCTCTTTTCCTGCTTCTATCATTCTATGTTTAGAAAGGTATATCTAGCTTATCAATCATGGAAACGGAATCAATATTCTAACTGGGGTTACCAACTCAAGGTAGTGTAATCCCCACTTACCATTAAGGGTATATAATTCACAAGAGAGCTACCCGTTATGAATGCTAGAGATAAGAAATTAAGCAAAGGGCAGCATCAACTTTTCTCTAATTAATGTATTAAGTCTTACACATTTGTAATCCACAAAAACACAAAAACTAATTGAATTGATAATTGATGGGCAATTATAATTACAAAAACCCAAAAGTAGAGACTTACTGCAGGATGCAGTGCAACTATGGCAAATAAAATAACAAGAATCAAGGTCATCACGATGAAGAAGGTATTGAGTCCACAATCCTGTCCAGATGGTGTGAACCAGTGGAAAAGAAGTCCCGAAAAGCCAAATGTCGCCAAATAACAAACAACTGAAACAACAAACAGAGCAACATACCTATACAGAAAAAAACAAACATGTCATGTAATCAGAAGAATACAAGATATACTGTAAAAACATCAGAAAAGCAAAACTAACCAGAACTGCTCATCGTATCCAACCCATTTGTCATTCCATCCATGAACAAAGTCAAGTAGAAGCACAACTTGAACCAAAAGAAACAGTCCTGAGCCAAACTTTGATATGGTCTCTACAAAATGCAACATTTAAGTTAGCTTAAGTCAAACTAGAAGTGATTTTAGCCAAATTATTATTTCCTCCAATCATTTACAAATGCTCTGTAAGAAAATTATCTCCTACAGCATGCAAAAGAATTTCAAAACAATGATATTCTTAATTTAGTAGAATGATTAATGATACACAAGCGATGTTGCTTACCATAAAAGCTGATAATCTCATTGGGAACAAAGAACATTAAAATCACTAAAATGAACCAGCAGATAATTTTCATCATCCATCCACCATGGTGCAAACCATCACGAGGATCCCTCTGATTTTTCACACCAATCATTAAAAAGGATAGGATAGTGAAAAACAGAAAATTTCCCAAGCTAACCCTCAGCACAGCATCTGTTTCAAACCATTCCCTGCTGGGTGTTTTGTGAAAATGATTGATCCCTGCATAAACAAAAATATTATATTAACTAAATCAGCAAACTGAGTGTATGCAAGATACAGGCAACACGTTCACTTTTGCAGCTCAAGAAACATGTAAAACATTATATACATGAAATGTGCACCACATATCAATAACTAATGACAATCTAACAAAAGGCAGCATAGTCCGGGAGAAATGAGGTATAAGTACTGATTATCAAACACTCAAAGGCAAAAATATAGAAGGACAAGCTAAAAATTTGGTGCAGGAGCATTAACAATTAAGAGTTCTAGGCTATTTATATACATTTAGGTAATTGCTACAATATATTCGATTATTATTTTATTGTTCTATCTAAAAAGTTTATTTTTAGAGCCTAAATCTCTCTACAGATTCAATCTTTCTCCACTATTTGGAATTCTTTTGTGTTCTAGCTATTTCTATCATCTCCACCCTGCATCAATTTGGTATCAGAGCATGGCAGGACGTTCAAGGGGCCGCGAAAGAGGGAACCAAGAACATCAGATAGAGTTGATCAAGTTGAGGCGCATGGTGGAGGACTCATCGCAAGCTGTACAAGCTTTGCAGTGACAAACACATGTAAGAGCCCGAATAGAGATACTGGAAGATGACCACAATCCTTTTGACCTACTGGAAAGTGGTCTTGAAGAAGTGTCAAATGAAGGAAAGCTCGAGAACCCTTCCCATGATGCTAGACCTGCAAACTTTGCAGTATGCGGCAGATTGGAAGATTAACTAGTGCATGCTCTTGAGTTAACAGGAGGAGAAGCAAAGATCCAAGTGGATAACTTCCATGGGGAGTCACATGCAGATGATTATTTGGACGGGAAAGCCAATGTTGAGATCTACTTTGAGTGGAAACCTATGGCTGAACCTAGGAAAGTACTCTTTGTGAAGCTTAAGTTGAAGAGTGCAGCACTTCAATGGTGGAAAAAAGTTAAAGAACAGCGAGCACATCAAGGGAAGAAAAAAATCAATAGTTGGGAACACATGAAAGGAAAATTGCGGAAGCAGTTTTCGCCACCAGATTACACCATGGAATCGTATAAAAAGTTTCATTTGCTTAGGCAAAACGGAATAACGATTGAACACTACACCTCTAATTTCAACAATTTGTCTATTACAGTTGGATTAAACGTAACTAATGAGAAATTAATGTCTCGTCATATTGTTGCTTTGGATCAAATTATTAGAGATAAGCTAGGGGTGGTTCGTATATTCAACTTGAAGGATGCACACCAATATGCCCTACAAGCCGAAAAACGAGTATTGCGCTATGGTGCAAGGAAGCCTCTATTTGGTAAGACTATTCGCTCTTATCAAGGCAATTTTAGCAGTATAAGGGGATCTTCAACCAACAAAGTTAGTAGCGAGAACGTAGTGGGAACCAACAAGGTTGATAAAGGAAAGGACGTTCGAGGTAGTACCCAACCCAACCTTAGTAGGATGAGTAGCAAACCTCAAATCGAATTTTTTAGGTGTGGAGAAAGTGGGCACGCTTCTTATAGATATCCTAAAATAATGGTGAATTTGGTTGAACTTGATGATGAAGATCAAGAACAACCTGATCCGGTCTATAATGAGTATGTTGAGGACGAAGATAAAGTAGACATACACCCAGCATAAGGAGAATCTTTGACACTCAGAAGGGTTATGACTGCGACCAGCCAAGACAATAGAGAGGATTGGAGGAGGAAAAGCATTTTTAGGACACGTGTTAGATGTGGAAATAAAGTGTGCAATGCCATCATTGATGGGGGTAACTCAAAAAACTACATTTCTAAAGAAACCGTAGAAAAACTAAAACTACCTATAGGAAAACATCCTTATCCGTATAAGATTCAATGGGTTAAGAAGGGATTTGAGATACCTGTAAAATTCCAATACTTAGTCAGGTTTACCATGGGCAGTAATGTGGATGATGAGGCGTTCTACAATGTGGTACAAATGGATGCGTGTCATATTCTTTTGGGCCGACCTTGGTTATTTGATCATGGTATGCAGCATTCAACAAAAGAAAATACTTATTCTTTCCATAAAGGGGGAAGAAAGTATACGTTGCATCCTCAAAAGGAAGTAATGACGCACAAGACTAACAAATTGAATGAGCTTTTAAAGGCTGAAGAGTTGGTGAATGAAAGTAGAGAATTAGGGGTTGTATTTGCTATGGTCACCAAAATAATACATATCACTAAAGAGGGAAATTTGAAGGAACAGCATAAGGAAATTCAAAGATTGTTAGAGGAGTTTACTGACTTGGTTGGTGATAGTTTGCCGCAGGGGCTACCACCCATGAAAAGCATTCAACATGCTATAGATTTGGTGCCTGAAGCATCTTTACCAAATTTGCTAGCATATCAAATGCCACCAGTTTAGCAATGGAAATTCAAAAATAGGTTGAGGACTTGATGAGGAAAAGTCTGGTACGCAAAAGCAAAAGTCCATGTGCTTGCCCAACTCTACTAGCTCCAAAGAAGGATGGATCTTGGCAGATGTGTGTTGACAACAGAGCTATAAACAAGATTACGATAAAGTATCGGTTTCCCATTCCTCGATTAAAGGACATGCTTGATCAATTGGCGGGGTCCAAGGTATTTTCTAAAATTGATTTAAGGAGCGGTATCATCAAATCAGATTGAGAGAGGGAGATCAATGGAAGACTGCTTTTAAGACTCCTAAAGGCTTGTATGAATGGTTAGTAATGCCTTTCGGCCTATCTAATGCCCCTAGTACATTCATGCGAGCCATGACTAAGGTACTTAAAACCTTCTTACAATCTTTTGTTGTTATGTATTTTGATGATATTCTAGTTTATAGTTTGAGTAAGGAAGAGCATTTACAGTATTTATGGCAAGTTTTGGAGGTCTTGCAAAAGCAGAAGCTCTATGTAAATTTAAAGAAGTGCTCATTTTTGCAAACTGAGGTTGTGTTTATGGGCTTTATTGTTTCTGAAAAAGGGCTTAAACCGAATCTTGAAAAGAGTCAAGCAATCAAGGGCTGGCCAGCACCATAGTCTTTTGTTGAGGTTAGAAGTTTCCATGGGTTAGCTTCATTTTATAGGAGATTTTAAGAAACTTCAATGCTGTTACGAGTCCTCTATTATTGAAATTTTGAAGAGTGATAGTTTCAAGTGGACAAATTTTGCTCAAAAGGCTTTTGAATACATCAAGGTACTCATGACCAAAGCACCTGTTCTAGCATTACCAGATTTTAATAAACTTCTGTTGTAGACTGTGATGCTTCTCAAAATGGTATTGGGGCTGTTCTTAGTCAAGAGGGGAGGCCTTTGGAATTTTTTAGTGAAATGTTATCTAATGCTAAATGCAGGTACTCTAATTACGATTTAGAGTTCTACGCTTTGGTTAGAGCGATCCGACACTGGCAACATTATTTGAATTATAGGGAGTCTGTTGTTTATACAAACCATCAAGCATTGAAGTATTTGAGCTCTCAAAAGAAACTCAATAGTCATCCCGTTAGATGGAGTTCTTTTTTGGATAAGTTTAATTTCTCTTTGAAGTCTAAAACAAGAAAAACAAATGTAGTTGCAGTTGCTTTGAGGAGGCGATCTTTGATTTTAACCATAATGAGCTTTTAAGTTGTTGGATTTGGGGAGTTAAAAAACCAATATCAAACAAATCCCTATTTCAATCAGGTGGTGAAAGATTTGCAAGGACCAAAAGCAATAGATAAGCTGCCATACAGATTGCATGACATGTATCTATTCAAGGGTAATCAGTTATGCAATCCTGAGGGATCATTCTGAGGACAGATCATAAGAGATCTTCATGGGAATGGATTGGGTGAACATTTTCGCCGAGACAAAACAATGGCTTTGGTCACGAATTGCTAGTTTTGGCCTCATACGTTCAAGGATGTGAGCAGGTTTGTAAGGCGATGCGCTATTTGTCAATTTGGTAAGGGAAATTCTCAAAATACAAGGCTATATACTCCATTACCATAACCAAATTCACCTTAGATTCATTTGAGTAAGGATTTTGTGTTGGGTTTGCCGAAGACGTCAAAGGGTTACGACTATCTTTGTAGTCATAGATAGATTCTCTAAGATGGCCCATTTCATTCCTTATTCTAAAACAGCAAATGCCTCTCACATTGTTGATTTATTTTTCAAGGAAGTAATATGTTTGCATGGAGTTCCAACATCTATTGTTTCTGATGGAGACGTTAAGCTTTTAGGGCATTTTTGGAGGACTTTGTGGCATAAAATGGGGACAAATTTGAACTATTCTAGCACATGTCATCCTCAAACGGATGGTCAGATTGAAGCTGTTAATCATAGTTAGGGAAACTTGCTAAGGTGTTTGGTCAGAAATCATGTGAAGGGTTGGGATTCAATTATTCCGCAAGCTGAGTTTGCTTACAACAATTCAGTTAATCGAACTATTAAGAAGACACCCTTTGAGGTTGCTTATGGCCTTAAACCAACATGAGCTTGACTTGGTGCCTTTACCCCAAGAAGCTAGGGTGAGTGATGATGGGGAAGATTTTGCTGAATACATTTGCAGCATTCATAAGGAAGTTCAAAATGCGTTGAGAGCTAGCAATGCGGCATAGGCTAATGCAACTAATCAGCATAGGCACTTTAAGGAATTTAAAGAAGGAGATTGGATGTTTGTTTACTTGAGGAAAGAAAGGTTTCGTAAAGGTGCCTATCATTTGTTTACTTGAGGAAAGAAAGGTTTCATAAAGGTGCCTATCATAAGTTAAGAAGTTTGGGCCATGTAAGGTGCTTAAAAAGTTAGGTTCGAATGCCTATTTATTGGAGTTGCCTACTGACTAGCAGAGCAATCCTATTTTTAATGCCTCAGATTTGTACCAATTTGAAGGATTTAATGGGGAAGAACCAAATACAGTTGCTGAACAAGTTGGCCAGCTTCCTACCAAGCAAGGTGACATTGTTCAAGAAGTTCTCAATGTCAAGGAAGTGACATCTAAGAAAGGAAATACTTATCGAAGGTTCCTAATAAAATGGCTAGGAAAACCAGCTTGTGAAAGTACTTGAACTTCGAAGGAACAATTGAGGAAAGTTGATCCAGAACTGTGTGAAGAGGCGGCTGAGGTCTTTTCTAAAGATATTACTAATCTTTCAACCGGGGGAGAATGATGCAGGAGAATTAACAATTAAGAGTTCTAGCCTATTTAAATGCACTTAGGTAGTTGCTAGTTGCTACAATGTATTCGATTATTCTTTTATTATTCTATCTAAAAGGTTTCTTTTTGGAGCCTAAATCTCTCCATAACGTCTATCTTTCTTGACTATTTTCAATTCTTTTGTGTTATAGCTATTCCTATCATCTCCACCTTGCAACACAATTCATCCAGGAAACATTTTTTTGATTCACATATACCAGAATCATAGCATCAAACATGGTGAATGGTAGATAATGTCCAGATTCACATGGAAATTAGAGCATTCTTCAGATTCTCTAGAAGACCTGATACATTAAGAAAGCATGTTTAAAATGCATTTAGTTCAGTCCAAGGCGATGCTCATCAGACAAACGACTGTGTCACAAAATCAAAGCCTAAAGAATTCGACTTCTCTGCCCATTGAATACGCTAATGCTAGAATACTATTTACTATTTTGCAGTCAACATTCGCTCAGTTCAACATAAAACAAGATATTTGTATTGGAGTCTTAAAACAAACAAATTATGCTTGGAATAACAAGCAATACAAAGAAATCAAATAAATTTAGCAATAATAAAAATAAAATAAAAAGGAAAAATTGATCGAAGCTTACAAGGGAGCTGCTCCATGAGAGGGGCGGCAACCTCACGAAGTATCCACGAAACAATCAGAGAAAGGGCAAATAGTCCACAATAGGCGATCCTTGCAGACCTCCTGCTAATCCCGGAAACCACCGAGCGGCACGCATCGCAGGCGCACGCCGCACAACACGATGCAAGGCATGAAGCAGCCCACATCTTCTTCAACCTCAACAACAATCAATTAGCCCGCCGAACCCAAGAACCCTAACTACGGGAACAACAAATTAAAAAAAAATTAAATGATTAAATTCTGCAGAAAACCCTAATTGTTGAAGATAGAATCAGAAACCTCCAAATCCTTTTAGTAACTATAAAATTTTACTAATTGTTATTAACCTGACAAACTGAGGGAGATAAACTTATGCGAAGACGACGATCGATAGAGGAAGAAAATACTCCAAACACAAAACCCCCAAAAAGTATTTGATGAATGGGAATTGCTTTTTCTGTCAGACTCTAGTGCCTAAATCATATACGGTTGTTAGCTGTTAAAGTTCCTGTAATCCACTGATCAGAACCGTTGTTTACCGGGCATTTATGTTTGCAAGATGAACGGCCTATATTGCCTTTTTCTGATGATTCTTCTATGTGGTACAGCGGATAAAATGCTGCTAATTGTTTTTTTTTTTTTTTTGGGTATTTTGTTTCTTTTCCTTCCTTTATTTCTTAAACTTTTTTCTGAGTATTTTTTTTCCTTGTGAATAAGAGACTGGAGAAAAATAATTTACTCACAAAAAAATATTTTATAAAAAATTCAATAATATTAATATAATTTTGTCATTTGATATTATAATTTTATTTATTTTTTATATATTCACCAATTAAATTATTATCGACGTAAAACTTGCTCAAAAAAATTATTTATAACTAAAATTTGATATACCCATAACGTCGATGAATTTTTTTTAAATAGAAATTATTTAAGTGGTTTTTATTTTAGACATTCATAATTTTTATTATAAACTTGATTAGTCTTTTACAAGTTCTTAAATAATAAAAAATTTAAAAATATATATAAATATTTTTACGTGAATTTTAATTTTTTAATAATTTATTTAATTAAATTAATATAATTTTAATTTAATAATTTTAAATTTATTAAAAAATTTTAATAATAATATGAATATAAAATATGATACGAAAAAAAAAAAAGCTTAGGTCACGGGTACTTATAGAACATGCAAACAAAAGATCTAAAAGAATCACATACTTTTGAAAGGAAGATTTCATAATATTTTTAAACTATAATATTGAGGAAGTCAAAAACATTATGAAAGGGTCAAATCAATCATATTAATGGCACTCGACTTCGGAATTCATCGGTCAAAATAAAACTCATATATGTATATATATATAAAAAAATAAAATTTATATATAAAAATTGTATGGGGAGAGGACCATAATTCCTGCGTATCTTTAGATTTTCTCCGCCTTTTAGCATTTTGAATTTTGAATGGCTCCTTTCGAATTTTTCTTTTAGCGTATTCGACAACATTTAGTATTGGACGAGTAAATCCTGTGATTGTGTACGTCAAAGTTTCGAATGGAAATAAAAAATATATTTTTGTCAATTTATTTTCACACCACCCCTTTTTCTTCGTATCTGATGCACAAATCAAATTAATTTATACTTATGAGGCAACAAAATTGGTCGTAGATAACAAAGGATTGGTAAAATTGGAAACTGGGTTAAAAATATTTTACTTGAGTAATATGAATTCAAATTTAATCAAATTCAATTTGATTAGCAATGATTTCAGTCCATTTAACTTTGAACTCTTGATATTGGAATTCAAACAATTCTAAATGATTCAAATTTAGATTTTATTTGAATTAAAAGGTTAACAAATTATTGAAATTTTAAAGATTTGAATT
>JBBYHM010000022.1:9992504-10002991 GCA_038381775.1 Adansonia rubrostipa | reverse complement strand
AAAAAAAAAAATAAATACAAACTTTAGTGTAATTAATTTTATAATTACTTTTAAAAAATAATAATCAATAACTTAAAAATTCGGATCCAAACATTTCTCATCTTTTTTTCAAACTCAAAACTACATTATATATATAAATAACACATAGGGAAAATAGAAACATCCAAATATTTTAAAAAATATGAACATAACGAAGTTGTTGAATAATAGTGAGACAATAACTAATCTATTATGGAATGTTAGAACAAAAATCCCTTAAGGATTCTAAGTTGAACGCGTGTTCAGTTCTTTAATGATAAGTGGCAAGCTTTTTATTTTTTTTTTCCCATTTTTTTTCTTTTAGATTTTTAATTTTAACTTTTATTTTATTTGAAAAGCTATTTGCATTATAATTCACAAGTTAATTTTAAATTTATATTTAATTCATTTTAAAAAATTAAAATATTTTATTTTATTTTTGAATGATGAAATTAAAGAGGTTGATTCGCATGATAAATCAACATTAATTTAAGATCAGTATCCAACCTAGTCAAAGAAAATAAAAAATAAAAATATTTTATTAATTATTTTTATTTTTTGGATTTAAATTTTTTATTTTATTTTAAATAATGTATTTAAAGTGCTTTTATTAATTATTTTTAGTTTTTTTTTTAAATTTAAGTTCTTCATTTTATTTTTAATAATATATTTCTGTTAATTTGCAAATTGATTTTTAAAATCCATTTTCAATACATTAGGTAAAATAGTTTAAAAATAATTTTATTTTATTTTAATTTTGAAAATTTAAGTAAAGTAATTGCTCCCACAATCACCACGATCAATTTAGGGTCTCTTTAATTATATACCCATTTGCTTAGAATTTTTTTTAAATATTGTATTAAAAAAATTGATCTACATATTTATTAGTAGATTAATTTAGTATATGTACCTCAAATGCTGAGAAAATTTTTTTTTATTTTATTTTTAAATTATGTATTTAAATAGGTCGATTACATTTTAATTCATAGGTAGATTTAAGATTCATATTTAATCTTAAACAATTATCAAATTTAATTTTTATTATTAGTAAAATATAATTATTTTAATATTATTATAATTTAAATTTTTATTTAAATAATTATTTAATTAAAAAATTTATAAAAAAATTTGAAAGAACCTCAGCGAAAGCGGGGGGTCTTGATTCTAGTTATGATGAAAAGCATTAACAAAAACTTTTTAACGTTTTGCATTTGATTTAGCAGCATGTTTTTTTTTTTTTTTTTTGTCTTTTTTTGGTTGTAACTTTTTAAGTTTCGGAGAAAAAAAATGAAAGAAACATCTATAACTATAAGATGAGTATAATCGGATTAAAGATGACAATGGTTTACCATGAAGTCAATAAAATCCAGATGTCATTTAAGGAAAAATAATAATAAAAAACAAATGGTTAATTAGTTAATATAGTTAAGCTTGGAACTCTCAATTGCTTTTATTTTAAATTAGAACTTTCATTTCAATTTAAATAAAAAATATAATTAAAATCTATTTTTTTGAATTCGAAATGAGTGTCGAATATAATTATAAATATGTGGTTAGCACAAGTGTATTAAATTTTTTAAATTATTTTATATATTTAAAAGATTATATCTTATATTCATTTTTAAATATACATCGAATAAAAAAATCAAATATAATTATTATAAAAATAATAAAGAGTTGAAAAAATATGGCTATAATTTAAAGAACTTAGAAAATATTAAAAAACTTTAACATTTAATAAACTTAAAATAAATTATGTAATGCCATGTGTTAAAAAATATGATATTATAATTATTTTTAAAGATTTTAAAATATTTTATTCATCCATTAAGTTTCATTGTAGTACGTAATTTTATTGTATAATTTTATATATTAATAAAATATCAAATACAAACGAGCTTTTGGATGTTATGATTAAATCACTTTTTGGACGTTTTCAAACGTCAAAACTGCCAGTGTTGGCCCAATAAGAAAACCTTTTAACTCAAAATACTCATGATGCTTCATTTTTTGGCCTTTTTATATAAATAGTCTTAATTTTTTTTTATTTCCTGTTATGCGTTTTTCTAAAATTAATATTTAAAATATACTTATTTTTAATGTGTAATAGGATAATGTGCAATTGGAACACGAGAGTAAGCGAAGTTTGAGTGTGAAGTGAGAACTCAGTTTTATTAAATAGGTCCGTGGCCCATGGGGAATGATGAATTGGGTCTTTTGCAATTTGGGAATCGAATCATTCCACAAACTCGGTTTTATTAAACGGGTCCAGTTGGTAAACCCGGTTTCGAATGCGTTATAAAAGCCCAACCTTACTTTCCTGAAACAGTATTCTGAGTTCTTTTCGTTTTCAAGGACAGTGCATTATTGTCCACCATTCTACTAATGAGTCTATGTCTCTCAGCTTTCGTGTTATCCCTCAAATAAATGATATATTTATTATCAATCGAAGTTAAATATGTTCTTTAAGAATTGTGCAATATGGTTGTTTTCAATTTAATTTATCCCTTAAAATCATTTGCATGACAGGAATGTTAAGATGTTAATTGATGAGTGCGTCGGGTCTTGATATTTTTAGATATATGATGGAACGCACTTGTCAATTTAATTATTAAAAGTTGAGAAGTCGATTCTTACAAGTATTTTAGCTGTGAGTTTTATTTGTTTCGACTATGTTCTGAAAAAACTGTTTGAATTTCTGCTGCTATGTAGCAATGCTTGCAGTGATTGTTTTAGGATGACTGGCTTATACTATATTTTATAGCCACAGTTTATAATTATACATATGATATAAAAAAATAATTAAAATATGACACAAATAAATAATATAAATATGATATGAATATATGATAATGTAAAAATTTAAATAACATGATAAATTATTAATGATATGAACAAATAAAATGAACATATCATGACATAAATAAATATATAAACGTGTAAATATATGAATAAAATGACAAATTATTAATGATATGAACGGCAAGGCATAAAAGCTGATAATTCCTGAAAGCTAGTTGAGGTCAACGGAAAAATCTGACTCTTACTGTGAAAAGAGGTTGAACAGTTTGCATACTACCATTATTATTAGTATCATTATTATTATTATTATCATCAAGGTGTACTCCAATTGTTATTTCAAACTGTTTTTGCGTGTGTCACATCACAGGCATAGACTACTAAGATGATTGTGGTGAGACTATAGTGCTAGGGTTGCACTTGCAGGCATGTATCCCATTCGGAACACATAATCATGGTAATGAGCTGCATTAACCTATTAGGTACATGAGTTGCCCATTCTTCGTTAGGCTCACCGCAACTGCGATTATGCTAACTCTTTGTTGATACTCTTTCTGCATAGCCAGAGATGCAAGCACTTTGAGATTGGTGGCGATGATAGTAAGGGCAATGGGACGTCTTTACTCTAAATGAATCAATCATTGTTGTCACTATCTTACTGTTTTTCAGTTGTTGGACCGAAAGGCCAGAATGGAAGTTTTGCTGTTTACATTGCATTACTTGCTAGCTTCATAATCTTATTCCCACTTTTTGGGATAACTACAAATTTACCATTTGCTAATTATGTGAGTAGTGGTTAAAATTTATCATTAATCTTTTAACTCATGCGATTTTACTATTATGCTTTTGATGTTTGTATTTAAATTTTCAAGTTATAAAAAAACAATTATGAAGAAAAAACATGTCACGGGAAAAATCTAACATCAATTGAAATTTGCTGTGATCATATATGCAGTCGAAAATGAAATAAGAAAAAAATAAAAAAAAGATTATATTTAATAAAAAATGATAAAAATGAATTCCAAATTATTTTTTAAATTATGAAAACTCAGAATTTTTTTTGTTAATTTCTTTAATTACTTAAAAATTATTATAAAATAAAAAATACGATGGTATCAATAAAAAAAAAGTCTGAAAAGCAAAATTATGCCAATAGCAAGGGTGGAGGAAAATTTACACGACATAGATAAATATATAGAGCTAGCAAGCTAGGCCGAAGCTCGAAAGTCCGTCCAAGCGAATCATAGACTTAATTCAATCCAAATTGACTTAAAAAGTCAAAGGCTCGAATCCTAAAAAAAAAAAAAAATTGACTATGAAAAAACCCAAAACCAAAAAAAAAAAAACTCGAGCTCAATGAAACCCAAACTCTAAAAGGTCCAAAATTCATTAAAGCTCGAATCCATTACCATCCAAGCTCGAGTCTAATTTGATTCAAAACTAGTAAAAAAAATCAAGCTTGAGACTACTCAAATCCACAACTCATAAAAAATCGAAAAAGCAGTAACTAAAATTATATGATTTTATTTAAAATAAAATACATAAACGATAAATAAATTAATTAATTTATGAAATATATTTATAATTATTATACAATTATGTTAATAATGTATTATTAAATAATAAATTAATAGATAATCTTTATATTGGATTTAACTTAATAAATGTTAACTATAAACATATTAACTCTAAATTTCACATATTTTTTAGTAGGGTTTAACTTACATTAGGATGATTATAAAAAGTCATTTTTTAGGCATCCAATAAAAATATGCTAATTCACATTTTTAAACGTATCATAAATAATATAATACATTCATGAACATCAAATTAGCTCTTCTTATTTTTTTTTTTAAATACTAGTTAACATTCTACTGAAACGCCAAGTTTAAATCTTAAATCCTAAATCTAAAGTAATAAATCATAAACTCTAAATATTAAATCTTAATTGATTATAAACCTTAAACTTTTAAATCTTAAATTCTAAATGATAAACCATAATCTTAAACCCTAGATACTAAATGATAAACCCTAATCCCAAACCATAAAGAGAGACAAATAATTTTTAAGAACAAAAAAATTTTGCTTCATCTTTTATTTATTTAGTTAACGCAAAGATTTAGAATTATTATGGTTAAAATGTTAATAAAAATCGATCTAGTGATATAAAGTGTATGATATTAATTAGAACTCTTTAAAAACATATGACATAGCATATTTTTATGAAAGCTTAAAAAATAACTTTTTAAGATCATCTTAATAAATTTGAACACTTTTTAGTATTATTCATATTATATTTAATATAATTAAGCATAAAAAATAACAAATAATCTTATTAGTTTAACATTTAATTGATTGATTCTATTGTAAATAAAAATAATCATGTATAATTATACTATTATACTTATTTCACATTTAAATTTAAATTTTAGTATAATAATAATTTAAATATAGAAAAATATCATATAATTTCGATGAATTATTGAACTTGATTTTTATTGTAACACTAATAAATAATAACACTACTAACAAAATTAACTTTAAATCATTCTCATAATGTTCAAATGTATAAAAATTGTAAGATTACTTAAAATAAAAAATACTATCCTATAAATAAAAAATAGAAATTAAAAAGTTAAATAACTTAATTAAATACATCTAAAAAATATATATTTAAATAAAATATATTGTTACAAAAGATATTTAAACAATTAATATTTATATAGTAATATAATAACACAGAGTACATGATAACTTTACAAACTTAAATATTAATAATATATAGTATGTATTAGATGTAAAAGTATTAATAATATAATTTAATAATATTAATTAATACTTTATAGCAATACAATAACGTGAAGTACATAGTAACTATATAAAGTTAAATATCATAATATACATAAACAAGACATATAACATGCTGTCCTTAAACATATATTAATAATATAAATAGATCCATGATATAGTATACTATAGTAACTTGATAGGGTAAATTATATTATATACCATATAATATTACATTATATATCTTACATTATTTATTAATTTAAATTTTACGTAATATAAATATTATAATATCATAATTGTATAAAAATTTACTATACTATACATATATATACTTATTGATATATTATATTATATATTGTGATATTATATATATATTTACTATTCTCTACAATATCAATAGTTATACTAGTATTTATTACAATTATACATATTTATATAACTATTGAATATAATATTTTATTAAATTATTATATATAAATGCATTTAGTATTGATATATGCAATTTATATTATTATAATTATATATACTATATAACTAGTATATATTATATCATGTACAATATGTTTGTCGTTATATTATAAATATTATACATATAATAAATTATATCATATTATATTTATATGATAAGTATATTTTGTTAGACTAAAAATTTTTATATTTTAATATTTGCTTTTATTAACAAAATTATATAAATTTGTTAAAATGCCATTTTGTAAAAAGTAAAATAAATTTTGTCATTAGAGTGATTTAACCAACTAAATTGATTAAGTTATCAAATATTGTTTTATAAAATTACTTGTATTTTTGAAAGCTAAGGTATTTAACATAATTAATTATTATTATATTTTATTTGAAAAAAAAAAGTACTTTTAAATTATTATTATTTTCATTATAGATGATATAATTTAATTTTAGTAACATATTATTTTAAAATTTAAAAGTAGCTCACTTAGCTAGATCTTTGGTATTTTTCTATTTCAAGCCATGGTTCAAACCTTCATGTTATAAATTTCAGCCTTTTATAAACATCAGAAATGATTATAATGTCTATATTATGTAATATTGTTAAGGTTTAAATCTTCATGTTATAATATTTTTAAATGATAATAAAATATTTATTCTTTTTTAAAAGTTTAATTTTAATATTTTTGTCACTACGTAAAAATAAAATTAATTATTAGAATTGAGATTAAAAAATATTTATAATTTATAAAATTCGAAAATGATTCGAATTCGTCTAAGCCCACCCTAACTCGAACCGATTCGAAAGAATCCAAACTTTAAAAAATCTAAACCTAAAAATATCTGAGTTCAAAATGATCAGAGTCCAAAATAAATTCAAACCTGAAATAACCTAATTCAAAGATAGCCTGATGTGAACTTGCCTATTTGTCGCCTCTATAAATATAGTGGTAATTTGTACATGTTAGTCAAAGTTTTTTAATAAATTTAAGTATCATTTTATTACTTTTCAAAAAAAAAGAGTATCATTTTACCAGGTTTAAATGTCATTGGCATTTTCCCATCCCTACACTCCTACTGCCTGCATATAAGCTGATTTGGTCAGGTTTTCCAAATCACCAACTTAAAATGACGAAAGGTTTTTATTCTCATCTGATTTGGTAAAAGCATGGTGAAAAATCATTCATTTTGAAGACACAAATAGAATACATATGCGTGTGTGTGTATATATATAACAGATTCTTTGCAACAGTTAAAATTTGATACTTTAATGCTGTTTCTAGGAAGAATTAGGCCCTGCTGATTGCCTGATTTAGCCTCCTCATCATGAAGAACAAAGCACTCCTCTTGTTCTGATGCTCCTCAATAAACAAACTTCTAATATGCCAAACTATGCTATGTGGACTTTTCAAACAGAGTTTTCATTTAAATTAGTACTCATGTCCATATCTAATACATATTAGAGTATAAGTATGTGAGTTTGATCTTTTAAATATCTATGAAAAATCTTCGAAAAAAAATTGAACATACATCACATATTCATACCTAACATTTCCCCGAGTTCACATAACGTGAAATAAAAAGATCCTTTATATGATTTGATTTAATGCATCAATAATCACTGTCAATGCTAAAGCAAACCAAATGGTCAGTATTGCAACTTCAAGATTTGTAATAACGTAAGTTTCTTAACACGTAAGTGATAAAAGTTGAAGTATTGCATCTTCAATATTGTTTGCATCACAACTAGAGCATGAAGGATAAAAGCAGTTCCATGAGGACATATCTTACCAATTTAAAAAGTAAAAAACAACCGCGTTCTCAGCTTCTTCAACATTAAGAAAATTAGCTTCTTCATAAGATTAATTCATTAAAACAGGGTTTGTAGAGCAATATCTGCTGCACAGATTAGACCCTGTATATGAACACCAACAAGCATAACTACACAAAATAATCTGCTATAAATGAATTGTGTGTATTTTTTCAAATTTAAATGCCCTCAAGTTGCCTAAAATCAATACTATTATAATAAAAGCAACTAGTAATTTCCCATTAACATGCTAAAGGAATTTCAGTTTTTCCATGAGACGGAATCGACCTGCCGTGCTGCAGTTTACACGTTGCTTTCTGCATTCCTTTCAACCCAGGACATGTCTGTGGCCCCTAAAGTAACAGCAAAGTAAAGGTAGATAGTACAGAGGAATGCTAAGAGTCCCAAAGCTGTTAAGAGGAATCTATGCCTCTGAACAAGTGTTGACCAGCTACCCGAGTCATCTTTTGGGAATTGCTTCCTAATTGAGCCTGACCTCCGAAGGGGAGAAGTACAATGCTGTCAAGAACCATAGCTTAATAGTACTTAGACAATGTGACCTGAAATCATGTAGCTAATTGAATTCATCACTACATATAACATGGCTCAAATACAAAGAAAATGGGGTGTAAATTGTAATCACTACTTAGGAAAAGACCAGAAGAACGTCATACTAAAGCATTAAACCACCAAAAGTAAACAAAAGATGGCAATCAGAATTATCTAATTTGTCCCAATAAAACACCAATAACAACAACCCATGCAAAACCCTGCTTCTTTAAAGCAGTCCAGACTACATATTAACCAAGTATGTTTAGATATATATTTGCATAATTAACCAAATGTATATATATATATATATATACACACACACACACATATATATTCGCTGGAAATACGTTTTAAGACAGCCTCTCGCATGCAATACTATTTGAACTTCTACAACAAAGACTGAATCTAACACATTTATTGAGGGATATGCCAGAATATCTAAAAGAATGACCAACTTCGACGGGGAAATTTTAAAATGAAAAAAAAAAAAAATCAGTATCAGCTAGAACCATGCTACAAGATCTTTTCCCTTGTCAACAGCTCTACAAAATTTTGCTTCATTAGCTCAGCAAGTGATTACAAAAAATTTTTATATCGGTTCAATCTGAGTTTGAAGATTGATAACATTATACTTTAAAAATGTCTCAACAGGTCATAATTGTCAAACAAAACACATAGAACCTCATGAATTAGCTTCACCAGTAGTCAATTGCTATACCACAAAGAATAAATCCTTAAATTCCCTTTACCTGAGAACTACTTTATGCTTTAATTATTTCTAATAAGACAGACATTTGACCTAAAATGTCATCATTTCAGTTAGATCATAATAGATCCTTTCTATTCCTTAATCCCGCTAATGAAAACATGCTACCGACTCAAATCCTTAAAAACCCAGAAAGAGAAAAGCCAGAGTATCATGTCAAATCTACAAGAAAAACGCATCTTACCACAAACAATTAAAAACCTGGATAATCGAATGCACATTTCTATCAAATAAACTTAAAATTCAAAACCCAGCCCTACCGTTAAAAACTAAACAAAACCCATATCTGTAAATGAATCAAATGGTTAAAAAACAAAGTAAAAAGGAAACAAACTTACAATTCAGAAAATCAAGGATAGATCAAACGGAAGAAGCAAACAAAGGGTGTATTTCTTTCATGTCATGGACTTCGCGGTGCAAGGGACGTTGTAATAGAAAAGAAACTTAAAAAAAAAAAACGTTTTATTGCCAAATCCGTCACCAATTTTATTTTATTTTATTTTCTTGGTGAGGAATGAGGCATTTTTACGTAATTCATGCATAACTTCCATACCAAGTTTAGCAAGGTGAATAATGTCAGCTTATGTATTACTTAACTTTTTCACTATCACCCCCAAAAAATCAAACTTTGCTTTATGTGAAGTTACCGGAATATGATCAACCTCTGGGTTTGAAATCACTGTTTATATATTTACTATTGGCCTACTAAAGTATGATTAACCTTTGGGTTTGAAATTATTGCTTATATACCTACTATTGGTCATAATTCACAAGAACATTTTGTAGTCTTAGTAAGAGGGGGAAGGGTTAAGGATTTTGACTACTCAAGGTATAATTATAGATAGGAGGCTCGACTAGAAAGAATTGGTTATTGTTCGAAATATACTTATTCAAGATTAATCCTCGAAATATGCCTAGTTTTGTGGCTTTTTTTATTTAAATAATTTTAATTTTTTATTTCCCGTTGTACGCTTTTTTCAAATTAATTCTTGAAATGTGCTTATTTTTAGTGTGCGAATGAAACTCGCCCAGAGAATAGGCGAAGTTTGTGTGTGAAGTGAGAACTCCCCCTCCAAAAGGCGAGTTCTCAACGTGAAGAACAGCTGTTGGGAACTCACCAACTAGGGTGGCAAGTTCCCAACATAACTATATATATATATTTTTTCATTTTGATATTGTTTTTCATGTTACTATATTAATATAATTTTTGTTTATTATAATTAAATAAAATGTAATTTTATGTTTATATTTGAATAAATATTATATATTTTTAATTTTTGATATGATGTA
>JBBYHM010000022.1:9978970-9990111 GCA_038381775.1 Adansonia rubrostipa | reverse complement strand
TTAGAGACCACGTTTGTCGTGTTAAGATTAGACCTGCTCAAGACTGGCGCAGTCCGATCCGTGTTGGATAGGGTTTGCTTTTTTTTTAGATGGGTTCGACTTAATTCCACCAATTATTAGTTATCAAGGAAATAATATTTTGATTGAAATTTAATTATAAAAATATATAAATATTAATTAAAAATAATTTTTTAATTTTTTAAATATATTTTAAATAATAATTCAAATCATCAAATTAAATTAAATTTAAATTTAATTTAAATTTAAGTTTTTTTGAGTTACGATCAAATTCGACTTACGAGTAGATCTTATCCTATGATAGATCTTATCCTATGACACAACACCACATTATGAACTAGAATTTGATACAGTAAAAAAATTATATATTTTTGAAAAAATTATATATATAAAAATGGATATTTTATAAGTAGTATTCTTTTTTACAAAGTGAATAATTTTTACGTAAAGTAATAGTTTTTTAATAATAAATTATTCTATAGTTTTTTACTTATTTTATATTGTCATTAATTGAGTTGGTGTTATTTATCTTATTACATTAAACTCAATTAGACATATTATAATTAATATATATATTTTTATATTATAATTATATTTAATTTATTTGTAATTTCATCGACTGAAATAATGCAACTTGACTCACACCATATTCAATTAGACGTATAAATAAATAGATACATGAATTTTATCAAGCCGTGGCTTTTAAGTTTTAAAAAAAAAATTAACTCATGAAAAAAAAGTGAGTTATTGAAATGTGCACTTTATATTTATTGAATATTAACTTTAAAAGTAATAGAATGAATCAATTAATTAAGTTCAAATTCTAAAAAAATAATAATACTCTTCAACTAAAAGAGGAACATAGTTGGATTCAAGATGATTATGGGTCATTATAGAGTAAAAATTCCACCAGATTATTTAAGGAACAAGAATAAAAATGGTTAATTAGGTAAGGTTAAAAAATTACATTTCAAGCTAAAACGAAGAATATAATTAATATTTGAACTTAGCTTAAGAAATTAGAAAATCATCAAAATTAGATGAAAACACCAAATGGGGGAGAAGGGTGGAACGCACCTTCCTTATTTCCTCCGTCCCCAGTTTGTTTTGGTTTTGTTATAATTAAATGGCCTTTGGACGTTTCCAAACGTCAAAAACTCACAATCGTCCTCTTGATTTTGGCCCAATAAAAAGCCTTTCGCTTTAAAACTCTCCCCACGCTAGCCATTACTCCTTTCAATCTTTCATTGTTCGTGACAGATTTATTGCCCAATAAAGCACCACCTTTTTTTTTTCGTTTCTATTATTACGTCCCTTCTACCCCGTGACATAAGGAGAAGACAAAGGGAAGAAGAGGGGGTTGTTAAAATAAAGAGAAAAGATCAAGAAATATACCCGTTGTTTGCTTCTTCCCTTTGGTCTAACCTTGATTTTTCTCAACTGTAAGTGTTTTCTTTTTGGCTGTTTGGTGCATTTACAGATCTGGGTTTTGATTAACTTTTGAGGATAGAGATTGGTTTTGAATTTGACGTTTGTTTGATAGAAATATGCATTGATTATCAAGTTTGTTAGTTGTCTGTGGTAGGATTTGTTTTTGATGTAGATTTACTTGATCCAGGTTTTTCTCTTTTTGGGTTTTCAAGGATCTGAGTTGATAACATGATTTCACTAGCGGGATTAAGGAATAGAAAGGATATTTTATGATCTGTCAGAAATTAGAAAGTTTTAGGTTAAGTGTACGTCATTTAGACATAATTAAGGCATAAAATAGTTTTCAGGTGAAAGGGAAATTAAAAATTTATTCTTTTGTTGATATGACAATTGAATATTAATGAAGCTAAATTCATTAGATGTTATATTTATTTTGTTTGATAATTGCGGTTTTCCTGCCTGGTGAAACATTTGAAGGTAAATGTTATCAGGCTTCAAGCTCGGATCGGAGTTGGACGGTAGAAAAATGTTTTGTGATAACTTGCTGAGCTAATTAAACAAAATTTCGTCAAAAGATTTTGCGCAGTTTTAGCTGATACTTGCATTCTCTTTTAACATTTTGCCTGTTGGAGTTGGTCAATCTTTTGGATATTCGGATATATGTATTAATGGATGTGATAGATTTAGTCTTTGTAGTTGTTGAATAGCGAAATTGTATGTGCAATGAGGCTGTCTTAAAAAGTATTTCCGGTGAAAAAGAAGCATATATACTTGCTTAATGAGGTCTGGACTGCTGTATCAAAGAAGCTTGGTTTTACATGGCTTGTTCTTCCGGTCTCTTCGAGAAAATCGGTATTTCTGATTGCTATTGTTTGCTTCCATTGTTCGTGTTGATAGTTTCATCCTTTAGCATGACGTTCTTCTGGTCTTCACCGAAATAGTTGTTTCTTTTTCTTTGAACCTTTTTCTTACCACTGGTGATTAACACAATTGGCTGCATGGTTTCAGATCACATTGGCTAAGGACTTTTAGTCTATAAGCTATGGTTCTCGACAGCATCGTATCATCTCCCCATCGGAGGTCCGGATCAACAAGGAAGCAATTCCCGAAAGATGAGTTGGGTAGCTGGTCAACACTTGTTCAGAGGCATAGGTTCCTCTTAACAGCTTTGGGACTCTTAGCATTCCTCTGTACTATCTACCTTTACTTTGCTGTTACTTTAGGGGCAACGGATACATGTTCTGGGTTGAAAGGAACGCAGAAAGCAACATGTAAACTGCAGCATGCAAGGTCGACTCTGTCCCATGGAAAACTGAAATTCATGTAACATGTTTGTGGGAAATTACTAGCTGCTTTTATTATTTACATTATTCAATTTTAGGCATTTTGTGGGTATTTAAATTTGAAAAAGAAAATAAAATTCATTTATAGTAAGATTATTTTTGTATTGGCTTATGCTTGTTGGTTTTCATATACAGAGTTTAATCCAAACTATTTTCCTGCTTGTTATTTGTTAATACAATACATTCTCAAGGTATCGATGATAAGAATCCATAGCTTTCATTTTGTTTTCGTGCCTTTAAAGTGAATGGTTTTTCGGCATATTTTTATCAGATGATAATCAAAACCCGTTGTCATCTCAAACCGAGCAATAAGCAGTTGGAATGTAAGGCTCTAGCCATTAATTGATCAAAACGGCTAGGAATGAGATTATAAAACTAGCCAAAAAACCAATGTAAACAACTTGCCATTGATTTT
The DNA here is from genome assembly GCA_038381775.1 of Adansonia rubrostipa. Lineage (NCBI taxonomy): Eukaryota > Viridiplantae > Streptophyta > Magnoliopsida > Malvales > Malvaceae > Adansonia > Adansonia rubrostipa. Next base: position 9,986,904 of record JBBYHM010000022.1, on the reverse strand, counting down.
TGGTCAAATCGAGTTTCATTCAAATTCAAGTTCAGATTTTTTCGAGTGAATTTTTGAATTCGGGTTAATTTTGTCACCTTTATATTTTCACGTAAGCTTCAATTTCAGCAAGTGCAAAACAGTTCGGAAGCTAAAAAAATTTTTGATTCATTTAGAATAAAGATGTCCCCTTGCCCTTCTTGTCTCCACCAATCTCGAAGTGTTTGCATCTCTGCAGAAGGGGCATCAACAAGGAGTTAGCATATCTCAAATGTGGGGAAGGCTAACTAAGAATCGCTAGCTCATGTATGAGTGTCGTAGTTCATTTCCCCTTATAGGGTGATGGGATACATGCTTGCAACCCTGGCACCTAGTCTCAGCACAATCTTCTTAGTAGTCTTTGCCTGTTAGAGAGACAAAATAGTTTTAAACCCGTTAAGAAATGGAATCGATCTTGATAGGATTAAAATAATGGGTAGTATACAAACTGTTCATGTCCCTTCAATGGTAAGAGTCATGTTCACACAATAGTGAAAAACTCATCAAAGACAAAGTCCTTTTTACGGTTTTACCTTCTTGTGGAAAACAGGCTTTGTCTGTCCACCATAACCTGATTGTTTGCGATCACAACAGCGCTTTCCTTGAGCAGCAAGACTGTCCTTCCCCTTTTTGTATTGGGTGACATTGTGCAAGGTGTGCTTCCTGCACTCCTTACTCTTGCAGTAGGTCTTCTTTGTCTAAGGAACATTCACCTGCAATTCAGAGGTTTGAATTTAACTTACGCAAGGCTATCAACAAAATGAACAATTTCGCAGTCTCTGAACTGGTGTTATTCGAACAATTTCAATCTTACCCGACCGATTAATTGTTGCAACATTTGATGGCTGATGCAAGCACATAACATTTCCATCTAAATTCGTAAAAGCAGTTTCTGACTTAAGGCCACCGCTGTCTCACATAGTCTGCTTTTCATTGGTCCCAACCAGCTTGACTACTCTCAAGTAAATCAAAACCAAATAAGAAAGAAGAAAATTGAACTAACGAGAAAATTAAATAAAAAAAAAGGGTTATAAACTTATAACTGAATAGTGCATTCCATCATCTAAACAATCAAGGCTCAACACACTAAGAACAAAAAGTTCATAAATTTAATATATCATCAAATAACATCTTAACATCCTAAAACTACTAAAAGCAAAATTCACGAGAACATTTAATTTCACCTAATAGATATATATTTATTTAAGGCCAAGAGATTTAGAGAGGATACCACGGCGGAAATTTGATTATAGAGAAACCAAAGCCCAGCACTGATCTTACGGAAAAGAAATGAAAAAAAAAAAAAAAAAAAACCCATTCGGAGAAGTTAGGGGTAGGGGGTTTTAAAGGACTAGAAGTCGGGTTTTACCGCAGGACCCAGTTAACAAATCGGGTCGGTGTAAGGATCTGATTCTATCCCTATGGGCCACGGGCCTTGGAACCGGCCTTCAGCTTTTCTTCTTCAGTTCAAATCACGCTTCTCTCACGTGACCGCGCGCGGTTTTGGAAAAATTTCGAAATTCCAGGCGAGTTTAAAAAAAAAAAAAACCTTCTTCTTCTGGTTTATCCCGCGCCAAAAGGTCACAAGGATCGATTCTCTAAGCCGTCCGATTAAAATTCGCATCCAACGGCTTAACCAATCTCTCTCACTCTATAAATAAACCAGGGTTCCCCCCGTATTCTCTCGTCAAAATTCCAATCGAAGGTGTCCTTTCAAGAAAAAGAAAAATTATCATAATTCTGCTTTGAGGGAGAGAAAAAAAGAGGAAAGAAAATGTCAGGTCGTGGAAAGGGAGGCAAAGGACTGGGAAAGGGAGGAGCTAAGAGGCACAGGAAAGTACTGAGAGACAACATTCAGGGGATCACGAAGCCTGCGATTCGAAGGTTGGCTCGGAGAGGCGGAGTGAAGAGGATTAGCGGTCTTATTTACGAAGAAACGCGAGGCGTTCTCAAGATATTCCTTGAAAACGTGATCCGCGACGCGGTCACTTACACCGAGCACGCCAGGAGGAAGACGGTTACTGCTATGGATGTAGTTTATGCTTTGAAAAGACAGGGCCGAACGCTTTACGGTTTTGGTGGTTAACTTGTCTTTTACAAAATCTAGTTTTAGAATCTTAAATCTTGTTGTTTTCTGTGTTTTCGACCATGTAATAGAAGTTGAATTTTAATTGAAAATTTTTGTGTTTGGATTGTCGATTTCTTTGATCTCTTGTTTGGCTTCTGAGAAAATATGAGAAGAGAGCTAATATGAAACTGTTTTCTTCATTCAGCTACACTTTTCCAACTTAAATGGTTATTGGTGATTGGTATTGAAACCATAATTATATTTTTATTAATTTTTATTTCATTCAGAGAAAGATTCAAGTATGTTTTTCTTCATGCACCCTAGGTGGCATCATGTTGATGCTTATTTGGCAAAATCCCTATGGTGCGGATATCTGGTCGTTTGGTATAACTATACTAGAGCTTGCTCATGGTCATGCTCCTTTCTCGAAATATCCCCTAGTGAAGTAGCCCTTTGGACAACATCTATGTCATATCCAAATTCAGGTGAGGTTACAGACATGCGTTTAACTTTTATTTTCTTTTTTTCATATTAGATGGTTGTAATTTTATATTTATGTTTAAATATGTGTTGAATGTAAATATTCTGTGAATAATAAAAAAATCCAGATGATGTTAATAGGAAACAGTCACAGTACTTTACTGAACACTAAAAGTTATTTTTATTTAAAGCATATTTGTTCCAGGCCAGTATTATCAAAGATATAGGAAGTTTTCTAAGGTAGGCTTAAACCAATCAAACAGTCTTAATAGTTGGATTTAATTGGACAATTTGTTGTGTTCATATTGCTTTTCTCCTCTCTCAGCTCAAATAGCAACAACACTTCTCAATGGATTGCCCGCTCTTGGTGAATGTGTCCAAGGCATTGAAGGTTAGAATGGCTACTTTTACGCATATAGCTCTTATTTTGTAGAGCCTCACATTATGTTTCAGTTTCTATCTCATACTTAGAACTGCTATCATTTTGAAAAATATTGAAAGGGAGAAGACGTGGTTGCACAAAAGAAAATGCCAGATGGTGAAAACGAACTGTCACATTTTAGAACTTTAAACAATTTAATAGAAACTAGTGGATTTATAATGCTCCTGTGTGTGCGTTTGCACAGATATCTTGTGTTTTAGACGGTAGCTGTCATTAAGTGATGACTATAGAATTCAAAATTTTGGTTCGATTAAATCTGGGTTTGGACCGCAATATTATACTAGTGAATCTGTGAATGGCAATGAGAAAGTGTATATTTAATTATTATTTTGCCTATATGTATATGGTTTTTGTTAATGAACGTTAACGTAGTTAATATATTGTTTATAGCTATAATATTATATTAAATGCAATGGTGAAGAATTTCTTCATCATTTTCGATCCATTTTATAAATATATATATATATGGTATTTTCAAGATTCAAAGTTCATGATTTGTCTCTGCTATAGTAATCACGAGCAGAATGAACATAAAAGTGGGATAAGTGGATGAAATTTCAATCTTTGAAGATATGAAAGCTCAGGCTTCCCTGATATGAAATTTCAATCTCGAATGTGGTTACTTTCCTTATCCTTTCGCTGAAACCTTTTAGAGGTTTTTTTTTTTTTTTAAGGTAGTTTTAGGACATTTGTCAAATGCTTTTTTTCTCTCTTTCATCAGATTCAGGATGAGGACCTTTATTTCTGAAACCACACAAGGATGGAGCTCAAGTTCTTTGTCTGCACTCGATGAACGTAAGCACTCAGAGCAAGGTATTTTCAATATGCGCTATTGTTTTTGTAGGAAAATCGTCCTTTATTGGTTCTCTAACGTGTGTTTTACAACCTGAAATGAAATTGTTATAGAAAAAAAAATTTTCGAATATCTGCAGCAAACTGGTTAATAATGATGGGACAGAGCTCAATTTGATAGGGCCGAGAATAACACAGCCTAACGTAAAGTTTGGGCCATGGATAAGTAGACCCAATTTAGGCCTTTTAACAAAAACGACACCTATGGGCTTTTCAACGTTGCCGAGAAGTTTGTTTTCGGGTGGAAGTCCAAACTTGAAAGCACTTTATTATTATTGTGTATACTGTCCATTATTGTATTGGTCAAAACCTACATTAATTAGTAGCACAAATCTTCTTAAAATATAACTTATTTCTTATATATTTGAATATTTTCCATACTAAACAAGTCGGATTACATAACTAATTTAAAAAATATATTTATTGAGGTAAAACAAATGTTCGAACGTGTTGATGGTGTGATCCTTTTTGTTTTTCAATTATGAAGGAATTAATGTATAGTACGTAGTTTTTTTTAACATTTATTTGTCACACAAAAATTGCTACATAGTCATAATTCTTAGGAAAAAGTTGTTTTCAGCTTTTTCCTTCCAAAAAAAAAAATTATTTTTAACAAAAATTTCATTGGCATGTCTTATTTTTTAATTTCGTTTATGTATTTAAATATATGATTTTATTATCGGTACATGGGAAACAAATCCTAATAGCAATAATAGTCCTCAACTAGTAAACTTTTAATTAAAGGTTTTAATAATAAGCAGTCTATGCATTAATTAACCGTCATATACGATATTTAATATTATTATAAATGATAATATTTTAAACGATCATATTAATAGCTAACAGTTGGTAGGAAAATTAAAATTGGAAAACGTTAAATATGTCAACATGAAAAAGATGACGGTATGGTGGGGCCAAATTCATCTAACCCATCACATACGTTTGAATGGAAAATTAACGAGGGGCATATCAAAATCATACCTCTCATTTAGACACGGTAGTAGATGAAAAGCTTTGAAAAATGAGCAAATGTTGTTTTGGACGACCTTTTCCAATTACCAACGAGCATATTTAATTAGTAGGCCCCAATAAGCTCTTCGAGTCATATGACGATGCATTCACGCGTTTTATTCGGATGAAGCCGAATCCTGAAAACGATTGGGGGGAAAAAAAAAAGAAAAAAAGAAATCAAAACAAATTGGGCTTTGGTATTTGCAGCGTAGACCGATTTCATAATTGGCTGCACTGCACCTACAACTGAAAACGATAGGAAAGGGAAGGAAAATGATCTCTGACTTTTCAAGGGAACAAATAATGAAAGAAAGTCTTTGGGAGTAGGAGTATTATTCTATCTTTTTTTTTTTAATCGAATTAATCTTTTGTTAAAATTTTTTTCATTTTAAAAATTGATTTGTTTCACCTAATGCTATGTGTCGGCTGGATTGGATAGGAATAAATATTAGTGCAGTTGTTTAATTGTTTAAAATATGTTTTATATTAATATTTATGTATTTATAAAAATAATTTATTATTAATGAAGTAATATCTCAAATGTAATTTAAGTCGGGCAAGAGGCTTTTGTGTTTTCATAATAAGAGAGGTGCTCATTAATTTTTATAAGACTTCATGCGCAGGAGTGAATATTAATCATTAATGAATTCGTATACTAATACGAGGCTTAGGTCAAAATATATGTGTAGCACGCGTTTGCGTTTGTCAGTGGGGGCCTAATTTATTATGGTTCGCATATTAAATTTCGTAAAGAATATATTTGGGTTATCCAATTTATAAATTAATTAACACTTAGGCTTGGTTAGTTTTGTCAAAACACATGAAAGGATTATCATTGTCTCCACCCAAACTCTTATAACTTGTAGAAGTACAAGCGTTAAGCCTATCAATTTCAAGATAATCTTTTGTTGATTCAGGTTAAATTGAGGGGAAAAAGTTTTAATTAAAATCAATCTCATGCGAGATTTAAGATCCATTGAACTAAAGAAAAAAAAAATTGAAAGATTTTTATTTGATATGTACGTGACATTTCAATATAAAAGAGGTTGGTGTTCAAAGAAGAGCAGAATTATACCTTATAAATATTGAATATTGAATTTTGAACTTAAATTTATTGGCATCACTTTTTAAAATATATATAAATAGTTCGATTGAGCTTATCTTCATAAGTTATATCATATATTATTTATTTTAATCGATCAACTTTAAATTAAAATTTAACCCGATTTAAAATATTATTCACTTTTAATTGAATCGAAGAACCTATCATTTAGAAAAATTATTTAGATTTGAAATGACTAAAATTGAGATATACTTTATTTATTTATTTTGTTATTGAGCTATTTTAATTTTTTTTTAATTTGATTTTTCTTTTGCAATCAAACTTTAAATGAAAAAAATATATATACAAGAAGGATAAAAGTTCACAAACAATTTCTATATTATAATAAAAAAAATATTTTAATTCTTATACTGTTAAATTTAGTATTTTAATTTTTTTACCTTTGAAATTATAATAAATAAAAAATAATAATTAATAGTATTAAAAAAATCATGAATATCGATAAAATGCTAAGTAATTGTAATATGAAATTTTAAATTTTATACAAAAAATTTTAAACCCAAGCTTATTTTTGTATAAAATTTAAAATTTTATATGATTTTTGAACATCTTTAATTATATTTTTTATTTACTATAATTTTAAAAATATTAAAATTAAAATATTAAAATACATTTTTTTTGTATACTACAAAAACTTTTAGTAAACTTTTGCTAACTTTTAGCATATTATGGATACAATGAATTATAAATTTAAAGTAAAATTTCACTAAAAAGTCTTTCAATTATAGTAAATAGAATATTTTAGTTATTGTACTATTAAATTTAGTATTTTAATTCATATATTTTTTAAATTATAATAAATAAAAAATTAATTAATAATATTAAAAAACTATTTAAATTTTAATAAAAATTAATGTATTATGTGATGTGAAATTTTAAATTTTATAAACACAAACCTGACTCTATATCAATATTTATTAATATTTAAATATCTTTTTTAATATTATTAATTATTTTTTTATAATTTTAAAAATATAAAAATTAAAATAATTCAACTATAATAATACAAAAACTTAAACTTGTACCCAAATTTGATGTGAAGACAAGCTATCCTTTTTGTCCTATCAATTTATTGGCCTCAAATGCCCAAAACTCAATCCGAGGCAATAAATTTTTCACCAGCCAAAGAAAATTACAAAAACGAGTTGCTTGCCAAGCTTGCCTTCCGCAATTAATTAATTATTAATTATTTTTTTTTTTTTTTTATTTTGAATTTTCCATCAATCAAGGTCTTCCCCATCAATGAGTTTCGTCCTAAGTTGCAAAATAAAACCAAACTCTTTTAATATTTTTCGTGCCCAAAACGACATTCGCATTAAATGAGGGTCAGTCCAGCTGATGGACACGTGGCCAATGATTTCAATGAAAATAGACATGGAGCGTTCTTCAATAACTCCACCCCCCCCCCCGGTTCGCTTTCAAAGTACGAAGGTGACATGGGACTTTCATAACAACATTAAATTTTTTGATGTTGAGACTTTTAACTATATACTACAAAGATATATATGTACACGTATAAGAACACCGATTAAAAATAATTTAACTATTTTTTTTAAAAAAATATAGTTATATTTAATATATTTTATTTAATTTTAAAAATAAATTTTATGAATGCATCATATTAATTAATACCGTTAAAATATTTTTAAGTAAATTGTAATAAAATATAAATATTTGACATATAAATATAATTTTTTTAATATTGGATACATGTTAAATTTTAAATATTTATAAAAAATTAATTAAATTATTATTTATAATAGTATTTTACATAAAATACAATAATATAATTAATAATTAATTTAATAATTTCAATATAATTATCTTAAAGAAAATCTTATGTATTCATTAACAAAACCATATAATATATGTATGAATGCCTTCAATTACTCCACTATCGTCTATTTCATTCTTACTTGCTACCATTTTTGCTTTCTTGT
>JBBYHM010000022.1:9965630-9975941 GCA_038381775.1 Adansonia rubrostipa | reverse complement strand
GACACTTTGAAAACAAAAATATGTAAGTTTCCAAAAATAAAATATCAGAAAAAAAAATTTTTTCTTCGTAAAATGCTTGCGGAAGAAACGGACGGCCTCCACTTCCCGGGCAACCAATTTGACGCCCATAAACTTTTCCCAAATTCAGCCTGAAATGGCCCAGGATTCATAAAGAAGGGAAGGCGGTGTAATGTAATGGTCAAGGCCATTTTCGTAATCTAAAAACCAAAGCGCTTATTGTAGAATCAGATTCAGAGCCGAACGCGTGAAGCTAACGTTTCAAAAACTAGAGCGAATTATTTGTCTTTTCGCGTTTAAAATTCGATCCGTCAAGGGTTAACTTTCTTCTCCAAAAACTCGTATGCGGCCATTGCTGTTTTCGCCGTCAAAGCATGGTACGATCATATTATCCTCCTTTCCTGTAATTATTATTTCCTTTGGTTTTAGTGATTTCTTTTCGATGACAAACTGCGAAAGTTTTTTATGTGTTGGTTGATTAAAAAAACTTCGAAGATGGAGAAAAACAGGGGAAATTTGTCTTCCATTGTACACAAAAATGGAGTATTGTCTAAACGTAAGTCGCGGTCCGATTCTGATGATGATTTTTCCGATATCAGTGACGCCGAGGTACGCACTTCACGAAACTTTTTTTTTAATTTAATTTATTTTAAATTTTAGTTGATACTAAATGTATTGTAGATTAACGCATATCTTAACAACAAAAGGGAGATGCTTTTCAAGAAGTTGGTTTGGGAAGCTATGAATAAAGATTATCCGAAGGTAATTTCATTTTCTTCCCTCCCTTCTTTGTCTATCTGATTTTTTTTCCTTTTTATTTATAATTATGCCGATGTCTTTGAGTTTATGGTACATTTGCTTAGAACTCAAAGAGAGAGGGGAATAAGTGGTAGATAAAAACGAAACTGATTACTTCTTTGAATACTTGGAGTGTAGCGGATGAGATAAATCTAGTTTCAATGTTGGATTGTGTTCTAGATTTCTTAAGCAATAAGTTTGCAGAGTAAGCCGTGAAGGCAGCTGTTGGTATTTCACCTGAAAATTATCAGTGAAGCTTGTCAGCAGAGGTGCTGAAGGTATTTATTGTTATCCCTTAATGGTTAAGTTCATAAAAAGAAAAATAGAATCTTTAGCCAAAATAATTTAGGTGAATTTAGTTGTAAAATATTTGTATGGATACTGTTGATCTTGCATATTGCCTGGTTTAGAGGCATATTAATAAAATGAGCAATCCTTATCTTCTGAGTGAATCTATGGACTACTGGAGTTATATAAATCCATTGATTGTTATTTTCATAACTAAATGCTAAATTGGTTACCAGATCACTGGGCGTCCGTTAGATTAGAACTTAAATTTAGGTTTTTTTTTTTTTAATACCCTTTCTAACTTCTAAAAGGTAGTTCTTGTTTTAAAACAAGAAAAAAGGCCAATGGAGATGAATAATTAAGTAGGGAAGAAATATAATGAGGGATGAATGATAAGACTGAATTTTTGCTTCTCGAGTCTTTGCATATTGTCAAAGGGGAAAATAGAATACTTTCATGTGTGCTAAACTGCACAATATCCAAGTGGTCATGCTAACTGCTAATGCTTCATCTCTACCAATGGAGTCCAACATTGTAATTGGTGTTTTCATATTTGTTTCACATTCATATAACGACATTAACATTCTCTAATCCATCATCTCTCCATGAACATTCCAGACTTGTATTTTTCATGCATTTTGTTTTGTCTGTTTTGATGTTAGAACTTGCACTCAACTGTACTTTATCATATATCACTTTCTTAGTGTGCTACTAAACCATAAATTTGTTTTATATTCCATTGAAATTTATAACGTAGGTTTGTGAATCTACACAGGGGCTTTAGCTGGAATTGTTCAGTCACTTGAATGACACTTCATAAACACTTTGAACTCGTGTCAGAAGTTTTGCCTTTGACATTCTTTATTGCATCCTTTGCTCTTTTGATATGCATGGCTAATCTCCCTTGTTAATCCTACTCATGTCCTTGGTTGATGAGGGTTTCTGTATTCTGCTTCCATGAAATTTTAACACTGGATTAGCTACTGATTTTACTTTTGCACAACTTATTCAAATTTACCCTTATCTTATATGCATATTTTCCTGTCAGTAGAAACAAAGAAAGCCTGCAACAGGGAAGAAATCTTCTGCTAAGAAAGTTGTTGCTAGCAGGATCGAAGAAGTAAAGGAAAAGGAAATGGAAACAGAGAAGAAAAAGGTAGGCGAAGTTCTTTGCTATTTCTATTGCCCGTTCAGATGTAAAAGATTCCTGCTTGAAGTTTCATTTATTTCAGGCAGCTGGTAAGTAATGTTTTTAGCATGACCATTGAAGAAAATTACATTGTTAATCTTATGAAATATTTACATTTCATGTCTTCGCCTTTTTGAGATTCTTCTTTATATTTTAAAGTTAGTTTTAGGTTTTCTTCAGAGTAAATTTTTGGGTCCTATTTTTTTAGGCATACTGATGTGGATTTTTTTCCTTTTTGTAGAGATTGAGTTCGAAAATCAACTATGATGCATTGGAGAAGCTAACTGATGAACCTGTATGCCTCTCTCTCTCTCTCTCTCTCTCTCTCTCTATTTGCTATGTTATATTGTAGTAATTTAGAATTGAAATTGCTGGCGTAAAATGCTTTAATCAAACAAAATTTTCACTTTAAGTAATTGTATACTTGACAATTATAATACAATTAGAGTTTAAGATGCCTTTTATAGTAGTTGGATCTTTCATTTTTATTTGTACCTGGTTTGTTTAAGCAACTGTAGGAATGACTTGGCTTTCAATAACATACCTTAAGACGGAATTTGCTTTCAAGTTTCTTATAGTTTTGTATTAACATATCATTTCCCCAATTTGCTTTTCATTGGGAAATGGCTGAAATAAGACCTTGGTAGTTAGTTTCCCTAAGATTAGAAATCACATTGATACCAAAAAGAAAAGAATCAAATATATGTAAAGAATTAAACTACGGAGAATGGACCAAAAATCTCTTTGACATGATCCAATATTTTTGAGTTTTACACCTGAGTTTGATGGATTTACTTGATTGATTTCCTTGTAGGAGGAAGTCAGTGAGAAGGCTACGAAGGTTAGTACAGACTCGAACAGTGGCAAGCAAATTGAAAAACAGCACTCAGAAGGAACATCAAATTTGGAAGTTTGTGACTTTAAGGAAGACAATTATAGTGATGAATTTGAACCCGGGAATGCTAATCTATACTCCTATGAAAACGAGGAAGAGGAGTATGGTTATTGGGAAGATTATGAAGAATTTTGATGCTTTTGTTGATATTATTTTCTTGTTAATTATTGAGGCTTGCTCTGAGGACACAATCATGTGATCAAATTTTGCATACAGCTGCAATGGTTTTGCACCTTGTAAAAGTTCAGGAGACAATTTTTTTTTCTCAAAATAATGGGGTAGTGGTGCAAAATTTTTTGATTAAGGTAGTTATTTAATGAATGCATATTTATGTGTTTTTATGCTACGCTTAACGGAGGATAAATTCTGCAGTCCTGGCCCTGTCGCATAAAGGGCGGGGGCTCATGTGAACGAATGCTTGTACTCGCAACATTTTATTGCTCAAGGTGTAAGCATAAATGACTTAGGCTGCATTTAGATTGCATTTAGATGGCGGGTGTGGTGAGATCTTTTTTGTTTTTGTTTTTGTTTTTTTCCTCAAAGGATTCCCTCCCAATGCAGTCCCATTGGAGGTGTGTTTGGCACACTTCTAGTGAGGGAAAATGACTGCTCTGGACCTTTGAGGGGTAAAAAAAGGGGAAAACCTCTTTATTTTTTATTAAATTATTTTTTAATATAAATAATATTTTAATAATTATTTAATAAAAATATAATTTTTTATTTTTAATATATATTTTATTGTATAATATGAATATAATTTTAACAATTTATTTATTAATATAAATGTATTTTAATAATTTTTAGTTATTATTCAATACAATATAATTTTATTTATATTTTATAATGTTTTTAATGATTATTTTTTATTATTATTTTACTATCATCATTATATTTGAATTCAAATCCATCTTTTCATTAATTTTAATCAAACCGTTATAGTATTTAATTTTATTATTAAAATAATTAATTTTACTATTATCGTTATTTGCAATCTTAATAAAACAAATCTCATCACCCATCCGTGGACCTTTAGATGCAGTTTTCAAAAAAGATCTCTTAGATTATGATTTGAAATGATATGTATTAATTCAATGATGAAGATGTAATTGATATTCAAATATTTCTTTTTACAATATGTTGATTTGATCCATAAGTAGGACCACCACCTATACCATGTTGATGCCAAAAGTAGAAAGCATAATTACATATTTCTTTTAGAAAATCTTCTTATTGTTCAAGAGTAATTAAAAAGAGATATTTTAACCCAAAAGAATATAGCTCACATTTAAGATAGCTATGTTTGCAACCCATTATAGGCTTAAGAAAAAAAAGATGTGTACGAACAAGATATTTTGACGTCTTGATATCAATGGTGACATGCTATTTGATTAATATTTTTTCGGATAGACGAAAATTATATTTGCCCGAAATCTAATAATATCTACTTGAACTATGGGATCTTAGTTAGTCGTCAATGTAGTGCTTACGGCCTACTAATTGCCTCGCTTGACAATGTAGTGTTGCTTGCAATTGGTCCTAGACCAAATAAATTTAGCTATGCTGAGTTGAAAGCTACCATAGAAAGACTTAAGTCCTTCAAACAAATTAAGAGAAGGCGGATTTGGAGCTTTCTACAAGGTAAACTACGTTCAACATTCTTAAGGTGTCGTCATGATGCTTGCATGACATAATGAAAAGAATTTAAGAGGACAACTTATATTTCGACCTTACCAAGTAAGAATACCTTAAAGGGCACACTTATTGATGGGATGATTATGCTATGAAGAAATTTTTAGTAGCATATCAACAAAGAAAGAGTTAATTCATTGTTGAGGTAGCTATCATATCAGTAGGGCAACATTACAATTTTGTCAAAATATATGGACGTTGCATTGAAGAGAAAAGGTATCTCTTTGTTTATCAGTATCCTGAAAACAAAAGCCTCTATCAGGCACTCTTTGTTATGATTACATTATATAATTTTTTCATTCTTCCATTGCTTGGAACCATAGATAATAAGTTGTTTTCACTTAGAAATTTCATCAAGATGGATCTAACTTATTGTGTTACAAGTTGGTTGTTGCTGAAACAAGTAAAAATATAAAAGAATGGATTTGAATTATATTTTTAACAAGTGCTAGATTTATTTCCCCCCATTTAGTTTTTTCTCAGGAAAAATTCTACTATGTGCATGTCAGATTATGTCATCATTGATTACTGATTATTGAACTACTTAATAAGTTTTGTGGCACTATATATAAAGGATGCTGTGATTCGCATCTTGATTGGCCAACCTGCTTCAGTATCTGTTCAGCAACTTCTTGAGGGTTTGGCTTATCTTCATGAGAGGCAGAACTGTACCTAAAATATCTGATCTTGGATTGGCAAAGTTTTATGATGACAAAGAATAAAAGAAAAAATAACGCTTCAACACTCGAGTTGCAGGAGCCATGTAAGCCTCTTCAACCTATAGTTTAGGAGTCCTTCCTTAATGTTTTATTTTTTTTTCTTTAAATATAATCTTCTTATATATTGACCACACACGAAGCAAGTTGGAAATTGGTAATCCTTCGCAACAGAAACAACTAATTAAAGGAAGGTTTTAAATTTTTTACCAACGTCTAACTCAGAAAGCTAATGTTTTTGGCTTTAGTATTATTGCTTTGAAGATTCTCAATGATAGACCAAATTTGATACAAGCTTAGAGGGTGACAACATTTATCTCCTAAATTGGGTACAAGCAGCTTTATGATAGAAGATATACAAATGATGCAATTGGAAATATTGGTGCACGTAGGCTATAAGAGCACATAATGACAAATGTGGTCATTAAGGTAAGGAGGCTTATGTTGAATGTTGGTAGGCACATTAGTCTTGAGGTGTTTGGTGTGCCAAGAACAAGCTAATGGACACTTAGTGAGACATGAGGCACATGAGAGCTAAATTCATTGATTTCTTACTAGATGTGTAAGGCATGGAAGGGTTGAAGTGATCCTAGGTGTCCTACAATAAGGGAGTATGGTAAGGCTTTCGAGGCTATCCTTTGAGGTGTGTTCCGATGTATCACCTCAAGTGTTTAGGCATAAAAGACATAAAAACATAAGGGACATAAAAGGAATATAAAAATGTAGTGGAAAAAGAGATAGGGAGAAATTTAATTGGATGATTTCCTTTTTCTAGTCCTAAACTAATTAATAGGTTCTAGCCTAGTGGTAATAGGCTGAGGGTAACCTATGTCTAGGCTAGTAGATGACCCAGATCATGCCATGTGTCATCATCTAAGTGAGGATGCCTGATAGCTAATGTAGGTGTGCTACACCCAATATGAGACCTATTTGTTGGGATAGCTATGTAGAACTCATTTTGGTGTTTTAATCTCGTATCTAGTTTGGATAGCTAGATGATAGTGGACATGATCTGAGGTCATATGTAGCGTTCATTTCCTCTTATGAGACTAAAACCTACAACAAGTAGAGCATTCCTCTTTAGGCGATAAAGAGATTAATGGAAGCTGTGGGACTTTTTTCATGCCCTTATGCTAGAGCTAATTGTGCCATTAGTACATATCTAGGTCAAGTATCTCCATTTATGAAGAATGTGAGTTACTACATTAGGAGCCTTGTTTGAGGCTTAGACTTGGGTGGTCTTTGGTGTGTATTTTATCTACCTGTTTATCTACGAAAGACCTTTTTATGCCAATAAGACCAACATTGCCAGCACATCTGAAGCTTAATTTTTGTGATCCTTTTGTGTGCATGGCAAGCTTAGCTTAGGGAGATTAACTTTGCACAACACAATTGTAACCTTTCTTTGTGTGTGTGTTGGCAAACTTAACCTTTTCTCTTTGTGGACATAAGAGGCGTCGATCTTGCACATCTAGAGGCTAGATTTGTGACTTTCTCCTCATGTTTGTTAACGAGATTAGTCTGTTTGCCTTCATATGTCTGAGATAAAAAGGTAAGTGCATTGTGGTTTGCATATCGAAGCCAATCTTTGTTGTTCCTTCCTTATGTATGCTTACTAGTAAGACTACCTTATGTTTAAAGGAGTAGTCACTTTTTGCTCTATTTCATGTGCGTTAGGCTTATAAGTTTAGTTACCTTTTTCTTAGGATATTTGGTCACTCTTGGAGCTCCCAAAGTTAGAGAGGTAGATGTTTGTTTTATTATGTAACATAATGCTAAAAGGACACTTGGGCTCATGCATATTGGTATAGCATAAAATTTAATTAAAATTAAACATACGTAGTGGAATTAAACAAAAAAAATACTCGAATTTCCTTGTGATCTTAGGAAGAGATGTACATATGATTTAATTGCAATTTAAAACATAAATCTTGTAGAAATCATACCTACTTAAAGACTCATAACTTTAAGCATGCTGGTCCCTACATGAATGCACCATGGGTTGATTATTATTAGATCTTCTTGAGGCCAAAAGTAGTCCAAGTATTTTGCCTCTAATAGTGATCCACAAAGATGCCTATTAGGCCCTTCACAAAGTCCAGTGCTTCTCTAGTGTTAGCCAAAAGTCTTCTCAGGCTTCAACCAAAAGATACATAGCCAATAGGTATATATTCGATGTGATTCGGGAATGATTCCCTTAACTATTTCCCTAAATAGCTCTTTAGAAAGTAGTTATTTTTCACAAATACCAATAATAGATCCAAAAAGCACAATTCTTGATTGCGGTTGATTTCATTAAGATAGAAAACTAATTTCTACCTTTATTGTGATCAAAGAAACTTTGAGATCACTTACCACACCAATCGACAGAAAGAAGGTTTAGAGAAATAGTGATTTTGGGATTCAACCAATTTCATAACTTTTTTGAAAAATGAATCTCTCAATGCTGGAAAACTAGTTTTCTATCTTCGCTATTCAAGAACAATTCAAGAACAATGAGGAAAAAAAAAAAACGTAAAAGCACAAAGAGAGCTTAGGAAAGACAAAAGTTACCCCATACCTCTTTTAAAAAGATAAAAGGATGGTGCCTAGGTTTTTTTGTGTTCTTTTTCAGCCAAAAAGCCTTAACAATGTACTTAATTACACCTTGGACTAGGTTAAGCTTGATTATCGGGTTAATTGAACCTATAATTAGCATGCCAAAAGGTGGCCTTACTTTGTAGTATTTTTTCAAGCCCAATTAAAACTATTATAATTAGTTTGTCCAAGATTGGGCCTTAATAGTAACTTATTAATATTTTAGCCTAATAGCACACCAAGGATAGCTATTCCATGCACCAAGCCCATTATTAAGCTTAACTTATAGTAATTCACAACTGAACTCTCTTAACTTGATAAGTAAGGCTTTTAGCCCAATCTCTAAATTTACATGTTAGATAATTAATTCATAATTAAGTAAAACAATTTTTATTTCATGTAAATATTATTAAATTAATTATTAAATAATTATCAGGTAATTATTTAATTCCAAATACATTTATTTGGCCTTATTTAATATTTATACCTAAAACTGTATCTACAAATAGACATTATCTTAATAAAACATTCTTATCTTTATTGCCATATTAAGACGCATTTAATTAGATTTCATAAATCTAATTCATGCCCTAAATTATTATTAATTAAAGTTATTCAATTAAGTCCTCCTCATCATACCTTTTATTTAATTAAGTCATACTTAGTTAAATCTCAATTTTAATCTAATAGATCATTTTATTTTGTGTAACCATTAGGCTTCCATCATAATGGTAATAAACATAATTATCCAAGCAAGTGCATTTATTATATTTATAGACCAAGATTGGCCTTTAACAAGGCATCATGGCAACTCAGTATGTAAGAAGAGTCAATATGACCTATTCAAGAAACCTTTCAGTAACCAACCTTTTAGTGTATTTTGGTCCTTTCACCAGATATCCCAAAAAGACCATGAACATGATGCAATGTCTGCTCATGTATCAATCCGTGTTAGTTCCTATAGCTTTCCATTAATCTCATGAATTTAGAGAAATAATTTCTCCTAAATTCATCATGTGTTAGCCAATGACATCGTCAAGTTATCTAAAGCCAAGAACAAATAAGATATGTCCCTGATGTTACTTAGAGTGGTGAATCTTCTCTGGATCACTTATCCACCTTTGTATGATTCATGCTATACCTAAAATCACCTACCAAATGGACTAATATTCATGATTGACACACGAAAGCATATTCCATAGGTACTTGAGTGACTTACCAAATGAAATTTTCACATGAGCCATGTTCAGTGAACTTGTTTCCAGAAAACAAGCACCTGTATGCTATCTGCAAGCCTCTTCATACTTTAACTTTTATGAGATCAAAAAGTTTCATGTATCAAATGCATTGAGGCCTAGCATATGCTAATCTTTTCGCATTGTCAATGCTCTGTGTTGATAATGCGATGATTATGAGCATTTTTAGAAACATAGCTTTGATGCATAAGGATCTTATCATCATAAGTCATTACTAATTGCAAGGCCAAGGTGTTTCTTAGGTTTCACCCAATTAGTACCTTTATGATTGTCAATCAAGCCACTGTCATGAAAGAAAAACCTTGAATCACTTATTAAAATGATTGGTTTGCATTGACTATTGTATGCCTCATGTAATCTGATTGGCTCTAAGGCATATACTAATATCTCCACTTGCACTAGGCCAATCGCTAATGCATCCCATGCTGAACTCTTTCGGTAAGCAATTGTATCTCAACTTGGACAAAACTTTAGTACAATTGTGAGAACATGCTTTGGTTATATTCATGATAATCTCATTATCAAAGTCCTCAACTATTTAAATCACAATGAGACCCAGATTCTAATCATTTGGCTTAATTATGATTTTAACAACTATTAGGAATCTTTTATTGGCTTGTAAGCTAATGACGCAAATGTAATTCCTTTTGTATGCTTAAACAAAAGAGTTTGTTTATGACCTTTAGGGTATAAAGATGCAATCCTCTCTAGTTTGGAAGATTTTTCAGATAATCACATTTTTAACATCATGGCTATTTATCACCAAGTCTTATTTATGATCTTTAACTTTCAAAGAATTGTAAATGCTTCCTTCTAAATCCAACATATGTAGATTTAAAGAGAATTGGACTTGAAAACTATTTTTGAATCATATAAATTATAGGC
>JBBYHM010000022.1:9941333-9952943 GCA_038381775.1 Adansonia rubrostipa | reverse complement strand
GATCCAATTGGGAATAGTTTTATCATGAAAATATTAAATATTATATATAATTTTAAGATTACAAACAATATATAAATTTTTTATAATATAATAATATTTTTTAATTTTCAACTATTATAATTCATTTTGCATAAGAAAAAAATAATTAGAATTAAAGCTTCAATGTAAAAAAATATAGCTTAATTAAAATAATTAAAATATCCATAAAATCATTTAAAATTATAAAAGAAAAACAAAAGACTAAATGTACAATTAGAAAAAGTAAAATAAGTTAAATGTATAATTTGTATTAAATATTGTTATGGTTGAACTTTATTATTATTTTTTTATTAGCGTAGAATGAAATCTATTAACTCAATGCTTAAGGTAAATTTACATATATAATTGATTGAAATGGTTAATAAGGAAAATTAAGCTAACAATAATTAATGATGTTTAAATAAAAAATGTTATTAAATTTGTCATATAAAATTGCAAATTTTACATGAGATCAAATTAATAAATGTTGAAGGGATCAAATTTAAATATTCCTTATTTTTAAATAATGATGAAGGATATTCAAAAATACTTTAAAAAAAAATTAGAGACTCAAAAATAAATATACTTTGTTTTCAAATAATGATAGTAAAATATTAAAAAATAAACTTGAAAAAATTAGGATAGGCCCCCTTAATATCTACTCTGCATTTTACAACAACACTTGGCTAGTTATGACTAATGAATAATCAAACCCGTAATTTATTTACTTAATATCGGTATTAATGAGCTCAACAACCCAAGAAATAACATTGATTGGAATTTGGGACCGATCCTTTTATCTATTCATTTATAAATAATGACTATACCTAAAAGTGGATTTAGAGATTTATAATTAAAAGTTTAAATTTAATCATGTTGTTTTAATATTTAAAAGATTTAGATTAAATGAAAAATAAGATTTTAAAACAAAAGTGAAACTGCTCCGAAACTTATGTGATATTAATAGTATATTTAAATTCGATCTAAATCTGATCTCATATAACTCATGAAAACCTTTGATCAAAACAATTCCATGGTTAAATATTGCAAAAAGAAAAAGAATATAGATCGAGAATTGAATTCTGTTGTCAAAAATCAATATTAATTTCAAATGTAACATAATCTATTAATTCAAATTAATTTAGAATTTCATTTTTCTTTCTTATGAAACCATTTTTATATATAATTCTAATGACTAACCACGAGTTATATTTATTTACACTGCGTTTCAACCAAAAAAAAAAAAAGGAAAAAGGATAAAGAAACACGAGTGGATCTAAGCTTTTGAATATACATAATTTAGTTAAATTGACTCTTGACCTAACGTGCATCCTATACATAGCATTTTTTTTTCTTTTAAAGAATCCTAACTAGTTTAAGCTAAGTAATTAGACAATATATGCCATAATTTTTAGTAATATTTATGATAGTGAAGCTTTGCCAAACTCACCCTAAATGTTTTAAAAACTAATATCCTTAACCTCGAGTTAATGTAGCACACCAGGAAAAGTGTAAAGTCATTGAGATTGAATGACTAATTCTAGAAAATTTCTGTCAATTATAGCAGGCCGGCCCTCAAAGTTGCTATCAGATTGAAAATACTGAATATATATATATATATATATATATATATATATATGTAATGTTTAAGATGTTTGGTGGTGTCAAAGTAGCTAATTGATGGACAAGGATTTTACCAAGAAAAAACATGAGGAAGACGCTCAATGAAAGTGGGGATTGGTTAACCGATCAAATTAGATAAAGTTAATTATATAAACAGTAATGTTAAACAAATTAATGGTGAAAATTAATTTTTAAAAGTCTTTATTTTTCCTGAATGGGTGGATGCTCTTATAGTAGCAACAAAGTCAAGATCATATGGAATCATTTATTCTAAATTTAAACTGTCTACATCTACTTTGTAAGACAGCCAGCTCTCCATAAAAATCAAATCAAATTAGAGAGAAAAGAAAGAAATTAAACCACATTTGTAAAAGGAAAAATTAACTATATTATATCTATTTATGCAGCAGAAAGAATCATCTTAAAACAATTAGAAGAGAAAGATGTTTGTGTGTCAATACTCAATACTCAATGCTGTTGCTCTTTTACGGCTGAACATGTTATCAGCATTGGTTTGAATAAAAATGAAACCAATTTTTTTCTAATTTAATGGACGATCAAATCTTATAAAGTTTCCAAGAATTTAGATGAAATGTTTCCCCATCTTTAAACCCAAATTCTTCTTGACTCTTATATCATTAAAATCTAGGTGTTTTTTTCTCTTTTGTACATATGGGTGTAAAAAAGGTGAAAATCACTAACTTGCTAAGAACCTTCTTTCTTTTGTAGTGTGTAACATAGAAGTGTAGTTCTAGCCATCTAGATTTGGCTTGAAAGTTAAGAGTGAAATTTTTGAACTTTGGATAGAATTCTTACTTTAGGAAAATGAAACCCTAAAATTGCAGTTATTGGTAGTTATCATGTAAGTTATACTATATATCCATATCATAGATAATAGAAGTAATTGAGTTAGAGTCAAGAGTCGATAAATTTATCATAAAACTTTTTAATAAATTTATTATAAATATGAAAAAAAAATTATAATTTTTTTTAGTGTCATGTATCAAAGATTCATTTTTTTTTTTAACTTCCCACTCAACACATAAAGATACCTTTTATTTTTATTTATTTTCAATTTTGAAAAATATTCACATGCATTTGTACGTGACATGAAATCTAGTATGTATTTTAAGTAATAAAATCATGCATCTTATACATCAACATTCAATTAATGATTTTGAGTTTTTCGTTATTTGCTTGATCATTAACACAAAAAAAAATGCACAGATGAAGCACAACATGTATATATATACATAAATATATATATATATATATATAGAGAGAGAGAGAGAGAGAGAGAGAGCACTCTCATGTGTGGAGTGTGTTGAACCATAAACTTTTAATTTTGCTTTCTTGATACTGATCATGCAATTAATGCAAGGTGCTTTTTCTTTTATTTCTAATTTTAGCTAAGCTAGAAAAATAAATTTATTATTGAGACAAAAGTAACGCAACAAGATACCAAACTTGACATAGTGCCGAAAAACTTAAAAAAAAAAAAAAAAAATAGAAATGCATGCATTGTGTTAATTAAGACACGCTTAAGAAAATAAATTAGCTGGGTTGTATGGTTAAATAATTGTATTTAACTGTTTATTTGAAGTTACTGAAAATTAAAAACACTTGGAATTAATGCCAACAAACTTAAATTGGCTAATCAAGCAATTCAAAGATGAATTGGTTCTCTGATATGGAGACATCAATCTTATCATCAGGCAATTTCTTACAGTCAATGTGAATAAAAAGAAACAAAACTGGAAGAAAAACACAACCAATTCATTCACTTGCTATCTAGTTCTTAGGACGTTTATCTCAAATTCCATGCAACAGCTTCTCACCAAAAATATTAATATGCCATTATTTCTTAGGTAGTGTGTATATACCGCAAGTTCAATGAATTACATATACATACATACATAGAATCCATCCTTGGATGAAATGGCTGCTACTATATTGAAATGAAAGTGTATTCAAATTGGTGGGTCATGAAACATCAAATTGGTCCCCTAACAGTGTTTGGTAAAGGCAACCAAATCACACTTACTTTTGTCTCCTGATTGAATTCAAGTTCAACTTCCCAAGCAGTGTGAAAAACAGTACTGTAGTAATTATGATTTACGAGGGCATTAAAATTCAAGAATCTCAAATAAGATTACTGAGTATATATATTTTTATATAGCTGCAATTATTAACTGGACTGATACATCACTATCACAATGCTAAGTATAATACTGTGCACAGTCTGATCAGCAATCACGCCTTCTTTTCTTGTATAATGGGATTTTGTTTTACTTGTCGATTACCACCAGGGAAGTCAAGACAAACTTGCACACACAGGCATGAAAACAACACAAGCAACTGAGAGAGAGAGAGCGAGGTAGAGAGAAAGAAGGATACAGAATCAACATTATCTTTAATTCCTTGACAAACACAACGATAAAGTCGAAAAACTTATCTTATTAGTTTGACTCTGACAGGCAGATTTGTGCATGTGGCTTCATGTGCAGGTGATATACACAATTGCGAAAGTATGAATAATGTGCTCAAGCAATAAAGAAATAAATAGTTAAGAGACTAGGTTAAGAAAATTATATAAAATTCAGAGACTGCAATTTCTCACCAATTCAATCAGGGAAAAAATCCTTAAAAATTGGAAAATTTAGAGTCAAGCATAAAAGGAATATAGTAGAATTACCTGGAACGAAGGTCTTACTCGTGACGAGAGAGAGAGAGAGAGAGAGAGAGAGAGAGCTAAATCTCAAATATCCAAAACTAGCTTGAAAGTTCTTTTTGTTGGTGAGTGAGTGATTGAAGCTGCAAGATGACCTGATGCTGAACCATATCTATGAAGCCAAGTTCAAGCAGGGTTCTTTACTAAGACATCTAAAGTAATTCCCTCGCTAACTAAAAACCCCTTAACAAATGGACAATACTCTTATCCTGAAAATGCTTCAGCACATAAATAACTCATCTTGGACTCGATAATTTTGATCCAAAACTGGTCGTCTACAATCCACTCAGCTATGGGTATCTCTCACCAATACATGTATCTTAATTATCTATATAAAGACTAAATTGACGGGAAAATATTACATAAAAAAGAAAAGAAAAGAAAAGATTGATAGCTAGGTTCTATACCAGATCATGCTGGCAGCTTCAATCTCTCAAACCAACATACCTGAAAAACAATAAGGGGATGAACCCTAAATGTCCAATAAAGTGTTTTTGCCTTCGCTGGAAATTAAGTTCTATAAATATATGCATATATGTATGTATAGGAAGGAAAGATAGAAGAAAGTAGAAGCTTTTTTTCCATAAACCTAAAGATTTGACAAAGGAGGTGCACGAGACATGCAGGTTTTAAGGTACCAAATCCCTCGTGACTCTCCTCTACAATCTATATAATTTAATGCACCTCTCGCTCTTGTACTGTATCACGGAGAACTATCAAATGGAGGTTTTTGGTCCTTCCTTACAGCTATTGACACTGACTTCTGGCCCCACCTCTCTCTTAATAATATGACTTACACATGTAAATTAGATAAACAGGGCCCAGTGTGACCTTTAAACGAATTAGAATAACAGAGTTTTACTCAAATTAAAATTGGGGTAAATCTTTGAACTATTGAATGAATCTGAATAAAAAGAAATGGTCAAACCCCTTAAAAGTCTCTTTGAAAGAAAACAAAACTACTGATTATCATTCATCACCCAAATTAACTTGTGATTAGTAGTACTATTGACTTTTGGTTAATGTGTTTTTGGTAAAGTTATACTTCAATTATCCACCTAATTTTCATTAAATCAAATCAAAAGTTGTAATGACATAACACATCACGGACGAGGAATCCTATATGCGAAGGGTTAAAGACTAAAGAGAACCATTTTGTAAAACAAATAATTAGCCTAATACTTGTCAAGTTTTGATTGGGCCAAGAAGAGCGGTTAGAGCATTTCTTTTCTTTTTCGAGTGTGGAAGCAAAAGTTAGAAGGCTAGAAGCTGGACGTTAATGATTTAAATTAAGAATACCCGCTGGGTTTGTCGACATGCAAAATGTCCTTTACCTAAGCAAAAGAGCAGTTTCTATATAGATGTCACTAAAATCAAAGATAAATCTTTTTCTTATGTTTAGTTTTTTGTATCAGAACACTAAGCCGGCTGTAAATAAAGGCTGTTGCCATGTGCTTAGCAACCTTTTGGTCCCTTTCAATGCATTATATACGTTAAATTCAAATTATTTATATATGAGGGGCGTGCGTTGGCCAGGTTGGTGGAATCAATAGAGGGAGGGGCATCCTTTTGCCTTTAGCTTTGGGTGGCTTCTTCTGTCCTGGGGGTTTTCCATGGTTGACAAACAATGACATATAGACAAAGTTCTAATGCAAGGGGAAGGACCACACACTTTTTTAACAATTTTGATTATGGATAGGATCACATGGCTTTGTTTTGTAGATTAGCTAAAAGAGTTGAATCTAATTTATTTGATTAAGGTAGGTGCTGTGGTGGTTGTGAATAAAGCAATATATATATATATATATATATATCAGACAATTTAATTATGAATTTTCTTCTTTACAAATTTATTAATTAATAAGAGTTTTCTGGATTTTTTTTTAAAGTTCATTATTTTTGGTCCCACTTGTGTTGATAATATAGCTTATTATATTGCTTTGAAGAGAGGGTATCCAGATGCCTTATGTTTGTTCCACACGAGTTTAGCAGAATTTCTGTTCAAGAGATGTTTATGCATCACCATTAGAAAGAGTTCCCTCTCTGTGATCGTCATTCATCATTAATCTGTAATTTGCAGAGAAAAACTAAACTTAATCCCGCAAGAGAAAATGACCCTTTTACTGTTGGGTGCCTTTTCCAAATCTTCATTAATTTTCATTTGAGAAAGTAGGTCATAATCCTCTCGTTTGTGTTAAAACCAAAGAAATCTATAACATTTTTAATTTTTAATTAAGTTTATACATATTCAAACATGTGGAAACAATTCTTTGGCCTGGAGGAATCTCCTCACTGTTTTTGGCTTGTATGTGTGTGTATATGTGTGTGTGTATATATATATATATTAGAAAAACTTTCTTCATTAATTGGTTTTTTCCCCCTAAAATTACTAAAAACATATAATCTATTGCTTTGCTTCAGACAACTTGATACTTTTTGACGGTCAACTTATTTTTCTAGTTCTATCAAGTTATATAACAAGAATCAGAGAAAAAAATGCTTTAAATTAATTATCCCATGTGCGTGGAAGAGTTGTAATTTGCTAAAATTTTTTCCCTTTTCTTTTGACAGAATGTGTTTAGCTCTCAAGCTTCCAATTTTCCAAGTTGATATAGAAATGTCCATATTGATTGAATTTCAATATTGGGAAATAAAGATGGTTAGTTGCTCCACATGGGAAACTTAAGGGAGGTGACAACCAGTACAACCAGATCTTGGTGGCTTGTCTGCCCTTTCAACCTTTTCTATATCATATTTTTCTTCATTGGGAAATGGATTTGTAGGTTGTCCTATCTGCCATCACTGCATGTGTCCTTTGTTAAACTGAGCCTGTTGAACAAATAGACAGCTCTATGATCTCTTTGCTCTTATGGAATCTTTTTTAACTTTAATTCCTGTATTAAAAAGCAAGAACAGTTAAACACACAGATTTATTTATATCGAATGTCAACAGTATATCACACCTCACAATGGCCTTAATCTTGGAAGCACTTTTCTAGAATTTCATGCAATAATCAAAGAGATTTGCACATTTCCATGTTCTCTCCTAGGGTTTAGTGAGCAGAACACCTAAAAATCCTAGTTTTTGCAGTATTCCATGGCATTGCGATTAAAGTTTAATACTAGTGTTACTTATTTTTTCTTCCAATTCCCCCTTCATATATCCACGTTTAGGCTAATAGCCTGCTGGATATGTTATAACTTATAGAGAGCTCTTTATATATACAAGTTCCTTGAAGAAATAAACACATAAGTTGATCTTCTTGAATTGGGTTTAGGGGTAATTTTCAGGTTGTTCAGCTCATGTTTTAGATGGATCTTCTTTACCATTTTTGATGAGTGATTGATTGACAAATTTGTTGACAGAATATTACCAGAAAAGTATAGGGTTCTAAGATATCGGTCATGCATTCAGAAACTTGAATATTACAGCTCTCAGTCATCAATTGCACCTTTGACTTCAAAAATATTTTATCTTTTGATATGTACAACTTACACTAGTGCATATCTGCTAGAATCAACACAAAGCTGATTGATTAATTATAGAGCACAACAAAAGGAACCTCTCTTTTAGAATATTTCCCTTCCATTAAGCGCTGCTTCTTAAACAAGTACATTTTCTCCAATTTTTTTTCTTGAAATTTGTCAGCGATGATGTAATTTCACAATTATTATTTTTGCCCTATTCTTTTTTCATTCTTATAAAAATAGAGATAAGATAAATGATTTTATTTATCCTCAATAAAATTTTTAGACTTCACAAATAAATTTAGAAAAGTATGTAACACATACCCAAAATATATTTAAAGATTAAAAAGTATAACATATAACAGTTTCTTAATTTTAATTGTGCAGTTACAAATTTGCATTACCTTTATATTAAAGGAAGTGTTAAGAGTTTTTTAATTTTTTTCTTCATTTAAACAATGTTTTAGTGTCAGGGGTCCATCCAAAACGTGATTATGTTTCTATGTTTCCTATGTTGATAAAGTCATTATTGAAAACTTAATGATGGGCATGGCAAACATGTTTAATTAATTCAATTCCACATAAATAAGATAAATGATTAAGATGCATTAACCATATCACAAAGTGATGATGATATGATTACTTGCCATTTTGGATAGTTTTTAATAGGGCAATAATCTTTTCATTCCTTGACGCATCTAACTAGATATGAAATTTGAGCTTCATATGCAACATATATTAACATTAAACCCCGTTTAATTTCATGGCAGCTAATTAACAGTTCTTATGAATATATACTAGATTTATGAAAAAATTATTTTACATCTTATTAATAAAAATTTTTAAATTTTATAGATGGATTAACAAAATGATTCGTATCTTTTAGAGTTGTTTATTCTTTATATTCTGAGAGTGGAGTTTTTGAATTCTATAAGTGAGACGACTGCCATGTATTTCATTTTTAATTAATTTTTTAAAATATTACCTTAAAAGGGTATAGGTCACTTTACTAAATCTTATGTAAAATAAAAAAATTTTACCAAAATTAAATAAAATAATTTCTCATATTAAGAATATAAAGAAACCAATTAAAAAGTTAAACACGTTACAATCTCACAAACAATTTGTGAAATTAAAAAAAATTTTGCTG
Organism: Adansonia rubrostipa; assembly: GCA_038381775.1. Lineage (NCBI taxonomy): Eukaryota > Viridiplantae > Streptophyta > Magnoliopsida > Malvales > Malvaceae > Adansonia > Adansonia rubrostipa. The sequence goes on along the minus strand of JBBYHM010000022.1, from coordinate 9,943,953 downwards.
ATAATGTGTAATAACAAATTCTTAAATTTATTAATAGTGCTGCTGCGTTTGGTAGTACTTTGGTTACAACAATTATAGTATATTAATTCAAGCATTAATTAGTGGCATGATTTCATAATTTTGCTGTCTCGCAATGTTAATAATTTTGTTTTGGCCAAGAAAGAATATTGACCAAATTCTCCGAAAGAAGAATATTAAAGGTATAAAGTGCCATTAGATTCATCTTTTGCATGAATTAGATTGATTAATTTTTAAATTAAATAAAATATGATTGACTCATATAGAGAGGGAGAATAGAATTAAGCATCGATTCTAAGCTTCAATTTGCTTCAGAATAAGCTTGATTGGTCAGTGCACATGATAATGACAATGGCTAAAGTTGCATTTGGTTTATTGATAGAGTGTTGAACTCTTAATTATAAAAAAAAAAAAACTGGTGAAACTAATTTATCTAAAAAATTTTGTACCATTAATTAATGAATTTTGCCAATAAGTGTCATAAAATCACTTTATAAAGTTATTACGAGTCTGTTTGTTTCATAAAAAATAATTTTTAAAAATATTTTTGGTTTTTATTCTGTGAAAAATAGTTAAGTTAATGAAAAATACTATTTTCTTTTTATAAATAACAAAATTTTTTTAGATTGAGAATCAACCTGACTTAAGCCAAATGTTATTTTATTAATAATATTTACTTTTCTGTTTTGAATATTATTAAATATATATATTTGTATTCTCACTATTTGTTGTTGCATATATTTCACACGTCGGCACTAGTTGATTTATATATTTTTTATATATAACTGTAGATTTTAAAAATAAATAAACTAATAAATGTACATTAACTAAATTTTGTCGTAACAAGTAAAGTCTGTTTCATTTACAAATTATTATAAAATTATTTATTTTTATATTATTGAAAAGTTAATTACAAATATAAGAATTCAATTCAAATTTTATTTTTTATTTATATTAAATAAATCAATTTACTTTTAAGATAAGTTGAAAACTAAATTAATCCATTTAACAAATATGTTTTAATAAATTAAATTTTTTGCTCACAAATTTGATAAATCATACTAATAATAAAAAAATATATATATATATAATGATAATTTAAAAATATAATGAATAACAATAACTATTTTTTCCAATTCAAAAGATTTTTTACATTTGTACTTTATGTATATTATAGATAATATATGATATTATATTATTATTCTAATAATAAATAATGAATAATTAATATAATTGATTATTTTACTAAAATATTATTTCATATAATAATATTATTATTTTATAATTTTTATCATTATCGATATTTTAAAATTTATATAGTATTTTTAATATTTTATTGAAAAATATTTTTATATTGCTATCTAATAATAAATATATAGAAATTATATTTTATAAAGATTTTAGTAATAAATTTTATTGTAAAATATCAATCTTTTAACAGTATAAATACTAATAGAAATAATATTTTAATAGTTATTATAACATTTTAAATATTATATAATTAATGTCATAATTGTTATTGCATTTTAAATATTTTAAAATTAATGTTTTAAAATATTAGAGTATTATATAATATTTTAAATATTTATATAATTATTTTTCTTAAGAAATAATGCTATTTTAAGTTTTTTTAATTATTATCATATTTTGAAGCTCCCGCTACGCATCATTGGACGGGCTTAGTTTCAATTAATATTATGAAAATATTATTATTTGAAATATTAATACTAAAATATTAATATATTAATAGTAAATATTTTTAATACTTTAACATTTGCGCCAATATTGCTATTTGAAAAAAAATAAATTTTTCAAAAAATAACTAAACAACATAAAAATATTTTATATTGAGTCATCCAAACATAAAGAAAATCTCTACTCTTTTGAAAAGCCTTCATATTTTTCAAAAAGCATTTCATGGAAAACAAGTGGACCCTATATATAATAATATTTTCCTCAAATATATTGAAAATGATGAAAAAATCAGTTATAGCATGTCATACAATATTATTTCTATATGTAATAACTTTAAGGATTATTATTCCCGTAAATTAGCATTGAAATTTTTAATCTATAAGTAGAGTTAAAAAAATTATCACATATTTTATTTGTTTAGCTTTTAATTTTTAAATATACTTTAAATATATTTAATAATTTTTTAATCTTATCCGTAAAATTAAAAAAAATTCAATGAAAAACACTTTAACATTTTCATTCGTAATATCTTAAATAAATTTTAAATAGTGCCAAAATCTCCGAGCTGTAATGAATCTAAACTAACAATATAATAAAAGAATAATTAAAAGGTTGGTGGAAGACATTACTTTGCAAAGACAGTCCAACCAAATATTAAATAGGCTATACCTGTCCTATTGATTGATGCCATTGATGATACAGAAGCCGCCTATATCTGCATCAAGGAAAATAATTTGTACAATTAACTAAATAATTTAATAGAATATTTATTCTTAATTGAATTTGTACTACCATTCATCTTGTTCTTGTCTCCTTACTATACATTATTGCCGAAAAGTTTGGTTTATCATTTCATCAAAGTTGAAGAGCCCATATAAATTTTGTTGGTAATTACCAATTAAATTTG
>JBBYHM010000022.1:9896525-9913926 GCA_038381775.1 Adansonia rubrostipa | reverse complement strand
AGACTTATTAAATGATAAAATTTTAAAACATGCTAACAAATTACGTGAAAATAAATTTTATATTATAGTGGCTTCAACAATTATATTGATGAAGCGTACCAAAAGAGTAATATTAAAGCGACGGCACCACAATTAACACTAAAAATGGATTATGTTTAAGCTCCATTTGTTTTGTAAAAAATAATTTTTATATTTTATAATGTTTATTTAACAAAAAATTGACTAGCAAATAAAATTTATTTATTGATTAACTAAAATAAAATCTCTTTTTTTGAATATTATCTTTCATAATTTCTAGAAAAAGTGTTATCTATCGATAAGAACGCTTGCCCACTCATGAATCTAATTTTATTCTTAAACATATCAGGACATGATTTCCATACTTGAACTTAATTTGATTATTATATTAATAAAAAGTATCTTATTTAATTTTAATTAAAAATTATAAAAATTTAAAATAAAAAGTCTTTAATATTTTTATTTTAATTTTAAAAATTTTAAAATTTTATATTAAAAATATTTTTTATTATTTAAAAAATAAATATTTATGACAATATAATATTTTAATAATCTTGTAATAATGTGAATATTTTTAATTATTTTTAATATTTTCTAAGGTTAGACTCAAAATCGAAATCTCAGAAAAAAAAAATTATATGTACAAAAAGTTTTCAAAAATCATTGTGAAAGGACAAAGAATGCTTTTTTATGTAAGTATAAGAACTAATATCAACATTTAACTTTTCAAATCAATAAGCCACATGCACAAAAATAATTGATTTTCATCAATTGACAAACAATTTTGCTAACTAAATTCACCACCTAAATAAGATCAATGCCACATTAATAGATACATTAATAGATCAATATCCACGGCAGTAAATTAAAAGTGATTTTGTTATTAATTATATGAAAATTTTTAAACTTATATAATAAAAAGTTTCAATTTATAAAATTATAATAAACATACTAAATTTTAAATGTTTGAGTCAGTCCAAAAACGGCAAAAGCATTAGAGAGAAAGGTCCAAAATGTGAAGCTGAATTGTAAATGAAAAATTGAAAAGGCAAAATACCATTTTTCTTTGTTTTGTTCAGAAACAGTCAAATCATCTGATTGCCAGTTGGGACCCGCGAGCAGGTGTCTGTGCACGTCCCCCGTGAATTCTGAGTTGGAAGTTGAAAACTTCGAATGGTTAAAAGTTGAGATTGCCAATACTACCCTTTTCTCAAGAGTTCTTTTGTTTTTTTTAAGGAGTGTTTTAAAAAATATTTTTTAAATTATTATATTAATTAGATAAGATTAATAAGGGTGATGTTGATTCAATCCGATTGAGCACTTGTTGGTTTATATTATCTTTTATAGGAAGAAGGTGATCCTCTCTGCTACTAAAACGTAGAGATTAGGTACACCAAGATGAGATTAATTAATAATTGATTAGTACAAGATTAACGTTAACTTATGGGTAAAGTATAGCTTAGATGCAAGTTGAAATGAAATTTCCAAGTTTTGGATTAAGATTTTTATTTAATTGATTTATATAATTATTTTTTAATAAAATCATATTATGTGTAATGAATTTAAAATTTAAATTTTAATAGTTACTTTTTTTTTATATTGAAATTTTGGAATTGGACAAAAAATTATGTTTATTTAATACTAACTTGTTGGTAATCTCCAATTGACTTAATTTAAATGTTAGGAATAAAATTCATTTTTTGTAAGGTACCATAGCTAGTGTAGTTTTGGTATTGTTAGGGCGAGGGGTACATTGTTAAACTTGGATGAAAATTATTTAATTCTGTCAAGTTTATTTGGAAGTTTCAATTTCAATATTTTATGTTGGGTTACATTTAAAATTTTGGTTAGCATACTATTTTCAATTGTGATAATAATGTGAACTACTTTCGGTTTTAAGACAAGTGATTCGGATTCAAAGTCTAAGGTCTAAAAAATAGGGTTAGGAACTATCTATTATTTGGGTCCGTTGTTGAACACTCATGATTTTTTTGTAGGGATCATTATTTTTACCATTTGAATTTGATTTAAGGATTTTGTTAATTAATATCTTGAAATATTTTTTTTAAATTAGTTATTATAGTAATATTTTGTATTAAACATGATAATGGGTAGTTAATATGTTGATTCTCAATACATTAAAAAACATACTTACTTTATATAATAATTTTAAAAAGTATATTAAAAACACTCAAAAGTTTTCCATTAATCATTAATTGTGTACTACTTGCATTGATTGTTACTAAAAATTTTCTGCATTTAAATCTCATTTGTAGAGATAGTTTGTTACATAAATGCTTTTTTTTTCCCACTTGGAGAGAAAAAAATAGTAGATAAAACCTAGTTACATTTAAATCAAGAAAATCTCTGTAGTTTAAGAAGAATTATCTTCAAATCCAATTAGATAATCCTCCTCTATTATTGTTATCCAAACTATGAAATGATAAGGAAAAAAACCCTTATCTAATTTATTAATCCAATTAGATAATGCTCTAATCTTTTAAATTAGAAATGAGATTAATCATATTCATAAAAATTGTATAACAAGAATGATTATTAAAAAAAAGATTTAAATTTAAAAATAATTCAATATCAGATATCAAGATGATGAAACTATCCCCTTTATAAAAGAAAAATCAAAATGATGGGGTGAGTACACGTCTGTAAGCAGAGTATTTTGAAGTTATGCACACATATCAAAAATAGGATGATGTCGAAAAATGGAAATACACTTCGCAGGGAATAGAGCAATGTCCTTTCATGGGGTTAGTGTAAAAAGAAAAGATGCTTTAGATTTTGGTTGCCAAGACGACAAGCGCTAGTGGACCATTGAAAGAATGGGAAAGGACGGCCCTAAACAAGGACGCATATAAAAGGACATTTTATCTTACTACTCCTCGATAGCTTTAAGCAGCATGGACAAGAGTTTTGAATCGAAAACGATGGGTGTCCACATGTGAGTGCTGCAGTCCATTTGCGAATGCTGCCAATATAGTGGGCGCACACTTGTAGGGTATTTTCCGGATCAAAACTGACACATGCTTTGGTCTAACTGTTTAGGCCTTTGTGTTTAGGGCAGTCAGTCAGTCACCACAAAAGCCTGGACAACACATCCGAGAAAACAATTGGCTCACATTTCTAGGAGGTGGCCTTATTATGTAACCCCCAATTTGGATGTTGGGAGCTGAGGGCCCCCTTTAGCTTGGGTATCTCATCTCCCTCTGAATTTTGGACTCATGGCCCCTCTTTTCAGTTTTCCATTTTTCTTCTTTGCAAAAGAACCATTCGGCTCTGTTACTCCGTGAAAGACCCAAAAGATACATGGCTCATAAATTAAACTTTTACTAGTACTAGTAATCACCCCTCGGTCCCATAGTAATAGATTAGTTTTTGGACATTTTGTGGATTAATGATATAGTCATTATGTCCTATTCTAAAGATTTGGTTAAAATTTGAGCAATTTTCTAATTTTAATCCATTAAGAATTGAAAGCATGATACTATCATTTGCATCATTATTGAAGGGAACGTTTCATATGTTAAACCTAACCATGTTATTGAATGAAGCCAGCCATTTTTGTATATATCTCTGCTTCTTGGATAAATTTCAATATAAAATTTGATATTGGACCTCTAAGTGACTACAAGTGGTGGAACATCAAAAAGTTTAATGCAGAGATACAGGCATGAAAATCTGCAACATGCATTTTCATCTAGAGGAAATGCCGGTAGATTCTTCCTTTTTGTACAACAAGATCATAGCGTTCGAGTTAATTCTTGTTCAAAGTGAGGAATAAAGCTTCGGAGAGGACATGCAGGAAAGTATGCTTACAAGCGGGGACATGGAATTCAATGGCACCTTTAACACTCTTTTTGAACAACCTGGTTTAACCATCATCATCACCATTTGCAGTTATGCATCCTCACAAGGAACAAAACTAGATATGTTCTAATATTAAAAAAATATACATTTATATGTAGATATGCCAATCCTGGAAAAAATCAGAATTTGCAGTCAGATCTTGATGTAAAAATGGACAGAGATACAAGAAAGTGAGCATTCTCAATAGACAGATACGTAATGGATCTTACTGAGTTTAAAGAGCATGATCAATAGGGCGATGGACCTATTAACTAGAAACCTTATATTAAACGTGCTTCCAAGCTGAAAATATTCGTACTTAAACTAAAGGAGTTAGTAATCCTAATCAACAGGAGATACTGCTCTACAAATCTTCTTTCTGGCCCGTCAGTTGGGCCAAAAACTGTTTGCTTTGAAAAACTTATTGATGGGATGTTCTTTCTCGCTATCTTTGTGCAAATTCTCATGTTCGATCTCACAGGCACTATAAAAGAAGGGTGGAATTCATGTTTGTTAGATACACACAATTACCAACGAGACGCATACTGAGAATTAACAGAATTTCACAAACGAAAAATTTTAAAAGATAAAAAAGAGAGGGGGTAAATGAAAAAAAAAAAGAAAGGAAGAATACCCTGTCAAAGGAATCCTGAAATTCCTTTATCTTTCTGATGTGATCTTCATCCTGTTCGTGCAGATCCATGAACACCATAGCAGACTCTGGTTCCTCCAACAATGTGGATGCTGCTTCTCAATAGAAGTCATCCATCATATTATTTTTCATCTGACTCTTCTCTCTGCTCCCAGGATAGACAGTTGTTATAGGAAGTTCAATCATATGGTCCCATTCCCATATATTGCATTAATCACAATATTAGGGCTTTATCTTATGGATTTTGTCATAAGGAAGAGCTAATGCCGCCAAACTTTTTATGCTTGCTATTACTTACGAGTAGAAGAAAGGCAAACCAAATAACTAAAAAAACCGAATAAAGAACGGAAGAAGATACACCTCAACAAAAATCTTGCGCCCAGAATAAGACCATTCTCAATACTCTCAAGCATAGACTTAGTAATGGGGATGTTTATGGCTATCTCAAGCAAATTTACAACTTTGTTTTGCTTGAGCAACACAGAATTTAGTTCCCTAGCTCAGAATATATTAGATAACCAACGAAAACCAAAAAATGAAGGATAAGAAAAATCTCTTCCTTCAGCTTGGCAAGTTCTCTAACCTATGGATTTATTACCCAACACAGAAATCTCTCTGTTATTGCTCAAGCGGATTATGTACCAAACCATCTTATTCCAGAGAAGGTTATTAAAATCTCCCATCTCACAGAAATTATTCCAACCCGGCCAAAACTCACCTCAGCATCCAGTGCATCGATGGTGTTCAGTGTGATATACTAATTAACTAGTAAATTTTTACAAATCACCAAGAAATCCTCAGATTCGAACATAAATAAAAGTGGTTAGTGGTTCGAATCTCACATTGATTAGTTAAAAGATTTGGATTTTAACTTATAAAGCCGAGGCCATTCTTTCCTATCAAAAATTTTTTTTTTTCAAAAGACAAAATTATGAAAATATTTTACAGATCAACTTTCTTAAAAAATAAAGGTTTTCAAAAGAATCTACTTTCGTTGAAAAGATCCAAAATTTCTTCAAATTCAGCAATCCTACCCTCCACTCCAGCTCCATTGCTGACAGTTTTTTTTTTTTTTTTTTCTCTTTTCATATTTCTATGATTTTATGTGCCCCTCAACCAACGAGTTTATCCCTAATTGAAAATGATTTTACATGGGTTGGGCTCAAGAAAACTAAAACTCCAGACTATATTGGGCTTCGTTTGGAAGCCTTCTTTGGTGTTTCTTCATTTCTTTTTTAGTCCTTTAACCCTAATAATCATTTTATATTTATGAATTATTTTTTACATTGTCAGTAATTTTTTTAATTTTACATAATAAATTAAAATTTTCATATGTTTTCTCTCTTTTATTTATAAAAAAATATTTTTAATATTTTAAATAATAAATAGAATGTACATTGCATTATTAGTGTATTAGGCCGAAAGTCACCAATGATCCCTTAAAAAGCAGGAACAAAGGGCAAAAGAGTTCTATTATTTTTTATTCATTTCGTTTTATCCTGGCACTTTCCTCTCCTTTCTCTCCTGATACCGATGGGACAAGGCTAAAGTCTCCAAGTCAAGTTGCTAACGCGTTAACGTCGGCCCCTGTCCAATCCTTGGGCTGGCTTTACGAGCTAACGTAATGACTAAGCACTTCCCTGCCATGTGTCAAAAACGAAACCAATAATCTAGGGACATGTCAATTCCTAAATGTAATGCCGCCAAAATTCCTTCCCAACACGAGGATTGAAAATTTCCCATCTCCTCATGTAAAAGTCGGTTCCTCTCGACCTATTATAATTGCTAGGAAAGCTTTTGGAAATTTCCTTTTTCCCATTTTCCATCAGTTGACATTCGTGGTGGATGTCAGCACCTGTCTTGACTTTATATCCTTTGCTTGTAATTGTGTATATATATGTTGTGAATGACTTGCCTATAACTATTAGAACAAAGTTTGATTAAGGCATGTTAGGTAGGAATCCTTCTATCAATTCACGTTTTCCGGAAAGATTCTCCTATGCGAGCTGCGACGACAGCGGACAGAACTCAAGGAAAAGCAGCTATGGTACATCACCTGGAACTGCAACTCCTAGTCAGAGTCAGCCTAATTCCAGCTGCAGGACCAGCCGCATTCCCATTCTAGACGTGCCTGACAGCCATAAGCCTTTGACAAATGCACAAACGCTGACCTCAATTACTGAACTTGCTCATAATAATTCCTCTAAACTCCCACTCCCAGAACATGCAACGGCTCAACGGATCTCACAGCAGATTCATGCTACTAATCACCACGGCAACAACAATGATGTTGGTGGTGCAACACCTGTTCAAGTGGTTGACAAATTTATACCAGAGCCTTCTCTTGCAGCTCCCCCAGCCTCTATATTACGAAGTGCGGTTCCCACAGTTGGTAAGTAACAGCTTTCGATTGGATATTGGATAGATTGTCGTCTAATAAATACTAGAAATTTTAGGACTCATTAACCTGAGTTTAACTGATAATTAGAGCTCAACTGTTGAATTCTCATTTTCATTTAATTTAATGGCAGGGAATAATAGGACTTCTACACGGCTTACCTTGTATGCACCTTTATATCAAGCTGCTCTGAAAGGTGACTGGGGAAAAGCTAAAGAGTTCCTAAACATGCATCCAGGTGCTGCAAATGTTAGGATAACCAAGGGATGGGAAACAGCTCTTCACATTGCTGTAGGGGCCAGACACATTGGATTTGTGGAGGAAATGGTCAAATTGATGAGTGTAGCAGATTTAGAACGAAGGAACAAGTACAATAACACCGCCCTTTGTGTTGCTGCTGCTTCGGGTATTACTAGGATTGCAGAGGTGATGGTGAAAAAGAACAAATATTTGCCAGGGATAAGGGGGAACAAGGGAGTGACACCACTCTACATTGCTGCACTGTTTGGCCGCAGAGACATGGTTTGGTATCTGTACAACGTGACTGCTGCTGAGGATCTAACTCAGGAGGATTATATTGGGTTGCTTATTGCCACCATCACTACTGATTTATTTGGTATGAACTGTGAAATGAATTCAATTAGATGTTTCTATGTTGCTCTCTTTAATTTGGTAACATTTTTTACTCGAATATATTGAGAAGTTCTCTGATTCCACTATATCTATAGCTCAAGACTTCAAAACTCTTTGCATCTAGCAAGGTTTAGTGCTATTAGGTCCATACTCCATGGTCCATTTATTAGAGAGAACTGCTTAGACATAACCTTCATAAAGTCGCTAATCATTCTAATTTTCTATTTAGACATAGCTCTGTGCTTAATTCAGCACAATCCAGAATTGGCTATCCTTCGCGATTCAAATGGGGAGACGGCGCTTCATGTTTTAGCTCGAAAGCCTTCAGCATTTCCCAGCAAAAGTGAGCTGGGAACCTGGGAAAAGTTTATCTACCCATGTAAGTGTTATAGTTCTATATTAATATACTATTGATAGTTTAATTAGCTGGATTTGGGAAGCACTGGCAATTCAATCAAGTGAGGCAAATTGTTATATATTATTTTTTTTAATGATTGTCTCATTATATTTATATATATATATATATACAATTTTGTGTATCCTATTGTAGCCTAAGCAAATCTGCTAAGTCTTGATCAATATTTGCAGCGTTTTGAAATTTCCCTGCTATTCTTATTTTCAGCATTTATTTCCTAGGGAAAAAGTAATCTGGAAATTTGTCTTGTAACCATATTAATAAAATACTTATATGCTCTTGCAGGGATCTATGTTGAACCACTAGTTAAATATACTTGCCCCTCGGGCACGTCAAATCCCTGCTGCCGTGATACAAATCAAGGTTTCGCTCTCATTTTACCTCATTAACGCTTGGCTTTCTGGGATAAATGAATCCAGTTTCATTTTTTTCAACTAATTCAAATGTGCAATCACGAATTCCATATGCAAATGATCAAGCTTTGTGATACTCCAGATTGATCAAAACTTCAAGATTAACAAGCAAGTTTTTTTGGAATGTCTGCAGTGTTTATTGGCTTAGCTGGAAGACTTTGCCATATAATGGAGAAAGCAAGTAGGTTGTTGATATTAAATTTAGATTTTTTGTTCCTAGCATAGTTAAAAATCCAATATCCAACCTTTGTTTGACTTCAGTCCCAGGACATAAAGCTGTTTACAAGAAAAAGTTACAGCATATGCAAGCCATTTTCCTTGTGAAGCTGTTATGGGAACAAATTTTATCATTAGAAGACTCACAAATTACAGATATACTAAGAAGCCCTTCACAGGTGTTATTTGTTGCCGCAGAATTCGGAGTTGTTGAGATCGTAACTGAACTTATTCAGTCTTATCCTGATCTGATATGGAGGGTTGATGAGCATAGTCGCAGCGTTTTTCATGTGGCGGTCATTCATTGCCAAGAAAAGATCTATACACTTATCCATGATATAGGGGCACACAAAGATATGATTGCTGCTTACAAAGACAAAAACAATCACTGCATACTCCATTTGGCAGGAAAAATGGCACCTTCAAATAGGCTTAATATTGTATCTGGTGCAGCTCTTCAAATGCAAAAGGAACTACTGTGGTTCAAGGTCTGATAAATGCATTTCCATATGAAACTTTTGAATTTTGTTTTTATTATTCACTTAAGAATTTGTAATTTAGGTTGTTTTTTACATCACAGGAAGTAGAGAGGAATGTACAACCATTATACAAGGAAATGAGAGATGTTAACGGTAGAACACCCCGCATGTTATTCGCAGAAGAACATGCAAAATTGGTCAAGGACGGAGAGAAATGGATGAAGAGCACTGCTTCGTCGTGCATGCTTGTTGCTACTTTAATCACAACTGTAATGTTTGCAGCCATCTTTACAGTACCAGGAGGAAATGACAATGACAAAGGCACTCCCATGTTTTTAGAAGCTAAATCTTTCATAATTTTTGCTGTATCAGATGCATTTGCATTGTTCTCGTCAGTCACCTCTATCTTAATGTTCTTATCCATCCTCACTTCGCGTTATGCAGAAGAAGATTTCCTCAGGTTACTCCCACAAAGACTGATTGTCGGTCTTGCTACCCTTTTTTTCTCAATAGCAGCAATGCTTGTAGCATTTGTTGCAACCTTTTGCATTGTCCTTAGCCGAAGACTGGCATGGATTGCTGTCCCAGCAGCCCTGATTGCCTGTATTCCAGTTACCTTATTTGCCTTCTTACAGTTCCCACTGCTTGTCGATATGATCCATTCTTCATATGGTGCTGGCATTTTTGCCTTAATCACTTAAAATATTTCTTAGTTTGCCAGAAAATTCACTTCTTTTTTGTCAATTAGAAAATATATAAGCCAATGGAAATGAAATGAGCCTAATATCCAATTAACAAAATTTGTAAGTTCCCTTTTTTTTTTCTCTCATGCATTGAACTTTTCTTTAGTCTATTGTAAGTTGTGTAACTCAAGCCCAACTGCCTAGCCAGCAAGTCCATAGAATCTGTGCAAAGCTCAAGTGCCCTTAGACGAATATCAGGAAATCAGTTTGATTAACAATAATCGATTCCTGTTAGAAGTTACAAGACATATGGACGTTCCTAATTCAAAGAGAGAAAAAAAAAAAGACCAAAGAGTAATCAGGGCGGGACATAGTGGAGACAAGCAAGAGAAGGAGCAACACCGCAAAAACTTCACTCTCCTCCCTTCCCCTCCCCTCCTCAACGCAACGTAAAGGGTCAAAAGCTAAAAGCCAACATTTTTCAAGAACAAAAAAAGCGAGCGTGAATATCGAGCGACACGGGGATAGCTTCCCAGCTTTTAGATATTTCCAAATTTATTATATATAATATAATATAAAGTAGATGGTGTGAAAATAACATCTTAATATGTTGCTTTTAATCTTTGGCATGCTGTAATCAAATCAAATAAAAGTCCTATAAAAATCTCATAATAAAACTTGAAATTTGGTTTTATAAATATTTTTTTTATCGTGTACTTTCAAGGTAATAAGCCTTGAAATCCTCCGCCCATTCCTCACGCACCTTCCCCACAATTCCAAGCGTGTCCGTTGTCAAACCCCCCACCTTCCTCGAACCTATCGAAGTTTCTGGAATTTCTCTCTGATTCCTTTTCCCAGTTTCCCTCCATCTTTCTTATTTATTATTAATTATTTATTGTTAATTATTTTCGTTTTCTTAAACGCGTAGTTTAAGCCTAGTAATTAACTAATCATAATTATTTTAAGTTTTATTTCACCAAATCTTTTACCAAACCGCTAAAACCCCGGCAAGGTTATTTCTGTAATTTTAATTTTCCCTCCCTCTCCTTTATAATCCCACGATTCCTTGGCTGTTGTCCTCTGTGCTCCAAAAACTACCGCCAACTTTGATTTTTTCTTTTTTTTTTTTGTATGATCTGGTTGTGGTTATTGAGTGTGTAAAGACCGAGTTCGATTTCTGCCCTAGTTGTGCTCCCAAGTCCAATGGAGAGAAGCGGTGGTTACAGAGGAAGAGGAACTGGTGGAAGAGGTGGTTACCGTGGTGGTGGAAGAGGAAGAGGTAGAGATGGCGGCGGTGATCATCAGCCACCGCATCAGACGGCTTTTGGCCGAGGACAAAGTGGGGCCCACTGGAACCCAACTAACTCTCAAGTGGGTCCTTATCAAAATACGGGACAGGACGGCGCCGTAAGAGGTGGTTACACTGGTGGTGGTCGTGGTGGCAATGATGGAAGGAGAGAGTGGATCCCTCGACCTCAACCGGAGAGAACGAATTATAGTAATGTGGCGGAATCTGCCAGCGGCGGCGTTGCAGGACCTGGTGGTGGGCCACGGGGGAGACCGTCGCAGCCTGCTGCTGCTTCAACACCGGGGCCTAAAGTTACCACAGTGACATTGCCTCCTAGTCCTACACAACCTGTTCCTGGTATAAATATTTTTGATTTGACTATGTTGACCATGGGACCAAACTTTTCTATTATGTTGGTGAAGTTGGACATAAATTATTTTAACATAGCAAAGCAAGGTTTTACATTTGATTATCTAAAGTTCTGTAGTAAAATTTGCCAAGACTTTAGGCTTGATTTTTACTTGTAACTAAACTTCGAATTTGAGGTTAACTTTTGAGAAAAATTTGCCCTTTTTTCCATTACAGACTCTGTTGTGATGAATGTTGCGGAGCAGTTGGCTTCTACATCGTTACCTCCAGGGAATAGGAATAGACACAACCCAATTATGCGACCCGATAAAGGTGGAGGAGCAGCTGTTGCAACTGTTAGGCTTCATGTCAATCATTTTCGGGTCAAGTTCAATCCTGAGAGTATCATAAGGCACTATGATGTTACTGTCAGGCCACTGGAGTCTCCCAGGCATGGCCGCCTTGCCAAATTATCGAAGTCACTATTGTCTACTATCCGGAAAAAGCTATTCACTGATAATCCTTCTAAATTGCCATTGTTCATGACGGCATATGATGGTGAAAAAAATATATTTAGTGCTGTTCGACTACCCGTAGGAGAATTTGAGGTAGAATTGTCTGAGGGGGAAGACATGAGGTTTCGTAAATTCTTATTTTCTATTAAACTTGTGAATGAGCTCAAGCTTTGCAAGCTGCGGGATTACTTGACAAGGAATGCCTACTCAATACCTCGTGACATATTACAGGGGATGGATATAGTTATGAAGGAGAATCCTGTTATGCATATGATTCCTGCTGGCCGAAGCTTCCATCCTGCTGAATCTTGTCCCGAAGATGATCTTGGATGTGGCATCACGGCATCTAGAGGAATCCAATATAGCCTCAAGCCCACATTCCAGGGTCTGGCACTTTGCCTGGATTATTCTGTTTTGGCATTTCGTAAGAAAATGCCAGTTATAGATTTTCTAGTCGAGCACATTGCTGGTTTTAATGTGAATAGTTTTGGAAGGTTTAAGCGAAATGTTGAGCAAGTGTTGAGAAACTTGAAGGTTACTGTAACCCATAGACGTACCAAACAAAAATACGCTATAGTTGGCTTGACACCTCAAAATACTGGCAATATTTCATTTCCAGACGCAAATGCTCCACAAGAGCGTATTAGACTTGTAGACTATTTCAGGGAAAAATACAACAAGAATATTACCTACTTGGATATTCCTTGCCTAGATTTGAGCAAGAACAATCGGATGAACTATGTCCCAATGGAATTCTGTGTCTTAGCTGAGGGGCAGGTCTATCCAAAGGAGAATTTGGATCGAAATGCAGCCTATTTGTTGAAGGGCATATCCATGGCAAAGCCACAGGAAAGACAGAGCAAAATCTGTGGTATGGTTCGATCTGAGGATGGACCATGTGGGTATGTATACACAACAATTGAGCCTTTCATGTCTCTGTTTGCTTTCATGAGTTGTCTGTTTCGTTGCTTTCTTTTGTGACAAAGCATTTTTTTCCTTTGTTTTTGCAATTATTATTTGCATAACATTAATTTTCTTCTGCTAGGCACAATGAGAATTTCTGAAATTTTGAGGAATGGGTACATTTGCTCTCTTTCCTTTCTAAAAATCATAATCAATTTTTTGGTCTTCATCCAGCGTATAAGTCAAGAAAATTAAACATTGTTGTGATGATTTAATTGTTTAACACACTATGAAGCCAAGTTAGCTAGCCTTACATTCAGTTGTGAACTTCATGCATGATGGTGAATGCTAGTAGTTGGCCACCATTGAAATTTTCCTTCTTGAACAAGTGCCTTGATCGTTAATTTTGCTTATGCGATTGATATAAGTTGCATTCCAAATGACTGTGTACATGTACAAGTTTGTTGGTGCTTTATATGTTTTTCATGCTTTAGATGATTATTTTATTTGTTTGATACCCGGATATATATGAAAGGAACATAATATGTTATCGCTTCGTGAAAGTTGAATGCATCATCCTATACTGATACCTTAATCCTAGCTGGCACTGTCACCTTGTAATATGAATCTGTTTTGCATTGTTGAATTTTCATGAAGTCTTATATAATATATATATATATATATATATATATATATGTTTTTCTGGCAGTGGAAACATTATCCAAAATTTTGGAATTGAAGTTGATACTAAGATGACACCAGTGATAGGACGTGTGATTGGACCTCCAGTTTTGAAGCTGGCTGCTGCTGCTACAGGCAAATTGATGAAGATAACAGTTGACAAACAAACATGCCACTGGAACCTGGTTGGAAGGGCTGTTGTGGAAGGCAAAGCAATTCAGCGGTGGGCTGTGATTGACTTTACCCTTGCTGATCGATTCAAACTGAATTGTGATTCATTCATTTCAAAGCTGATAGATAGGTGCAGGAGGCTAGGGATGAAAATGGAGGAACCTCTCTTATTTCAAAAGACCCGAATGCAAATATTTTCGGATGGTAATGCACTTTTTCAACTGCTTAAAGAGGTAACTAGTCAAGCTCATAATCTTGGTAAAGGAAATTTACAATTTCTACTTTGTGTGATGTCGAGGAAGGATGATGGATACAACTGTCTTAAGTGGATCTCCGAGACGAAAATTGGTGTGGTGACTCAGTGTTGTCTGTCCAGCCATGCGAACGAAGGGCTGGACCAGTACCTTGCTAATCTTGCCTTGAAAATCAATGCCAAGCTTGGGGGCAGCAACGTGGAGCTGAATGGTCGGCTTCCACACTTCCATGGTGAAGGCCATGTTATGTTTGTTGGGGCAGATGTTAATCATCCTGGCTCTCATAATAAGACTAGCCCATCAATAGCTGCTGTAGTAGCAACAGTAAACTGGCCCGAAGCTAATCGTTATGCAGCAAGGGTTCGTCCCCAGTACCATCGAAAAGAACAGATTCTACAGCTTGGCGAAATGTGTTTGGAGCTTGTCGAATCTTATGCTTGTCTAAATAATGTCAAACCAAAAAAAATTGTGCTTTTTCGTGATGGGGTTAGTGAGGGTCAGTTTGATATGGTTCTTAACAATGAGTTAATGGATCTCAAGAGTGCATTCCAGAAAATCAATTACTTTCCTACAATCACGGTTATTGTTGCTCAGAAGCGGCACCAAACTCGTTTCTTTCCAGAGGGAAAGAAGGATGGGAGTCCCTCTGGTAATATTTCCCCGGGCACAGTTGTTGACACTAAAATTGTTCACCCTTCCGAGTTTGACTTCTATCTTTGTAGTCACTATGGAAGCCTTGGTACTAGCAAGCCTACGCACTACCATGTCTTGTGGGATGAGCATGGCTTCTCTTCTGACCAGTTGCAGAAGCTTATTTATGAAATGTGCTTTACATTTGCACGGTGCACGAAACCTGTTTCTCTGGTCCCTCCTGTGTACTATGCTGACCTCGTTGCTTATAGGGGACAGCTGTACTATCAGGCAATGATGGATAGACAATCTCCCATTTCAACATCATCCTCATCTTCATCATTTCCTTCGTCATCATCATGCTCATCAGCAGCTTCATTTCATGACTGGTTTAAGCTGCATGCGGATCTGGAAAACATGATGTTTTTTGTTTGACTGAAGCATGACCAAATTCCCTTTGAAAACGGGGATAAAGAAGGCCAGTGTGGTTTGAAAGAAACGCCCTGAACGCAGGTTTACTCCTTTCCTAAGCACCTAGTGAAGGGGTTTGTGCGTGAATCTAATGGGTGTGAAAGCATCTAGCACTTCCTCTTTTACATTGTTGGTTTATATATGCAATGTGACTTGGGGGAGTTTTATATTTATTTAAGATGAATATGAATTTGTGTCTAATTCCATTTTTTCTTTCTGCAATTCCGAATCTGTTGTGGACTGGGTTGTTTTATATTTTATATATATATATATATATATGCATTTGGTGGGTGGCTGTATCTGTGTTTCTTTACTCCGAAGCCAGCGAATTGGGGAAAGGGCACCATGAAGATGGACGGTTTTGCATGTGAACCCATATGAATGAATGAATTTGTGCTACTGCTCATAATAGATTAGTTACCGTTGTTTCGCTTTCAACGGGTTATTGTTGGTAGTAACCTAATACAACAGCCATTTGTCTTTGGCCATTTTAGTGGTGAGCCTAGGTTTTAGTTGAAGCTATTAAATCCCTACTGAAATAGATGTAATCCTGACTTAAAACTTTTATCCTATTTTCGTAGACTTTTTCGGTTTGTGTGATCATTATTAGGCATAAATAGTGTAGTGAAGAGGTTTGACTTGAGAAAATAGAAGGAAAAAAGAATAATGACCGCTGTCTTCTCCTCTTCCGTTGTATAAATGGTACATGCACTCTTTTAAAGCTGGTTCAACCTTAAAGTTTGCTCCAATTCCAAATGGATAACCCAAAATTCATCTTGGGCCGGTCGTATTTTTTTTAAAAAAGCAAGAAATATGTTGTTGATTTACTTATTTTTCGATAGGCAAACGTAGGTAGATAAGCATTAGGACATGTTTTGCGTCCTCGCGAGCCCACACACACGTGTATATAATAGGGAAAGTAAACTAAAGCTATAAAAGAAAGGGGTGGCTAGGGCCATGAAAAGTACAGGCCGTAAAATGATTCAGAATTTAAAAATTTATTTAAAAAATTTAAATTTAATTTGATTAAAAAATTAATAATTTAAATTTAAAATGATCTAAATCTAAAAAAGCTTGAAATTAAACCCAACTTGAACCTGAACTCAAATTTATTATTAAAAATAAATATGGTAAAATTATAATTAAATAAATTTTTATAAATAAAAAACTTTAATTTTTAATTTTATTTTAATATTTTTTTAATAATTTAATTAAATATTAAAAACTTAATTTTTATTTTATATATAATTAAACTTGCTCATGAGTTAAGTTGGGCCACGATCTGAATTTTTTTAAAATCTCATGCTTAAGCTCTTATTTAACATGCTCAGACCTGCAAGAATTATTATCACATTAAAGAATATTTATTTTTAATATTTATATATTTTATAATTAAATTTAAATAAAATATATGTTATTTTAATTTAAAATTACTATTTTGAGCCAAGCCAAGCTAGTTTGAAACAAAAATATAAGAACCTAAGCTTAGGCTTAATTGGGCCAGGTGGGTATCCTAACCCTTAAGCAGGTCTATATATAATAAAATAATAATTTATAAAATAATAAATCATATCATGAGCTTTGAAAATATTATCAATAAAGTATATTGTCCATTTATCATTTTTTTTAATTTAATTAGTTAAACTGATTAAATATTGAGAGTTTATGTATGTTAATAGTAAAATTTTAAATACTTCTTTGAATATTATTATTCTCATTATTATTATTATTATTATTTCTTCAAGTAATGATAATTAGAATTTGATAACAATATAACAAAGTAATAAGATATATTAAAAAATATGGGAGCCATATAGATAATATTATATCAAAAATAAATTAAATATTAAATATTATATGATATATAATTTAATTAAATATTAAAAACTTAATTTATGTTTTATATATGATTAAATCTGCTCATGGATCGGGCCAGGTCGCGGCCTAAATTTTTTTAAAATCTCAAGCCCAGACTTTTATTAACGTGCCCAGACTGCCTGTTTAAGCTAGAATTATTATTCATCAGATCAAATAATATTTTTTTATTAACATTTATATATTTTATAATTAAATTTAAATAAAATATATGTTATTTTAATTTAAAATTATTATTTCGAGCTGAGCCGGGCTTGTCTGAAATAAAAATATGAGAACCCGAGCCAAGCCCAATTGGGTTGAGTGAGTAGCCCGACCCTTGAGCAGGTCTGCATATGATAAACTAATAGTTTATCAAAAAGTAAATCATATCATGAACTTTGAAAATATTTTTAATAAAGTATATCATCCATTTATTATATTTTCTTTAATTTAATTAGTTAAACTCATTAAATATTGAGAGTTTATATATGTTAGTAGTAAAATTTTAAATATTT
>JBBYHM010000022.1:9879184-9894381 GCA_038381775.1 Adansonia rubrostipa | reverse complement strand
TTTGGGAACTAATATAAAATATTTTTAAATAATAATTCAAAATTTAGTATAAAATATTTTTAATTTTTATAATTTTTTAAATACTAATATAGAATATAATATAAAGTATTTTTTATTTTAATTATTTTTAAATAATAATTTAAGATTTAATATAAAATATTTTTATTTTTATTATTTTTAAATGATAATTTAAAATTTAATATAAAATATTTTTAATATTTTATTATTTATAAATATTATTTTTAATATATTATATATGTATAAAAATGGGATGGGTCAGTCCATTAGATTTGGCAAAAAAGAGAGCAAAAAAAAAGGTAAAAAAATAAAGATAAAAGCATAATTACAATCTCTTTATAATAATTTTAATAATTAGCATTTTCTTCATTATAATTTTTTTTTGCTTGTATTCTTTTTTAATAATTTAAACTCCATGTACTTTTTTTAAGGTTTCCCTTTAAACTTTTAACATATTTAAGAACTAACTTGTTATAATAATCTTTCAAGTACGTTTCATGAGTTGTGGTCCTAAATGAAAAAAACCAAAATAGCACTTATGTTTTAGAAAGTGGTCTGATGATGAAATCCAACAGCATTTATTACTGAATTTAGGGATATAGTTTGCTAAATGAAGTAAAAAGCATGTGTGACGGTCGATCATCATGAGTTTGTGCTTAATATTATAATCACTCGGGAGTTTATGGATCTTCTCGTCATATCCATGTCATTGCCTGCAGAAAAGAAGGATTTGGTCCAAAGAGTGTTCTTATTAATTTACAGATTAAAGCTCCCAAACCGCATTCAAGTGGCATGAAGGCCACTATCCTTTCTGGTTCTGTGAGCCCTGGCCATTGGCCAATGAATCTATCCAAGGCTAAACTTAGAACTTTAACGGAGGCCATGCAGCCTTTGCTTTCTGCTGTTTCTTCACTCCCATTATAAAATTGACAAAATGAGAGCGACTATCTTCAATCTCCAAAGAAAGTTTTGTGAATAAAACTGTAAATAGATCAGATGAAATTTTCTAACCTCATTCTTTCAGTATAATTACAGCAGTATACAAGCAAAGCAAATCCCTTATTCTCATAACAACTTAACTGATGAAAATGTTTTCCTTTAAAGAGCAGTTGTTTCATTGATTATCAAAATAACCTTGGCTTAGAAAGAGGGGAGAAAAAAAAAGGACTATATGTGACACGTGCTTGCCACTATAATCAGTGGTAAGTTTGAAGACAATATAAAACTCCATGGAAGCTCCTGCTTCACATGAAACTGAAACATGGGTTCCTCTTTGTTTTGCTTGAAGCAGATAAACAAACTTCCATACCATATAAAACATATTATAATATTTGGCATGCGCACTTCAACTAGCTTCACAAGGGATTTTGTTTGCAGAAGTACAATGTAATTGTCCATTCAAAGAGTGCCGCTTGCATTCCATTTCTACTTCAACTGATATCCATAATAACGGACTAATTATGCTATAAATCCCTATTTTTGTTAAATGTTTGAGATTTAGTCCTCTACTATAATTCATTTGAGATTTAGTCTCCTGTTATAATTCATGTAAATTGAACCCTTTTATTATATCGATTTAAAAATTCTATTTCAATTGATAACGATGTCAATTTATTTCATTAAAATATAGATGTAGCTGTTGGGTAAAATGATGTTATTAATCCTTATACTTATCTCAAAATTAGAATTTAGTACCTATTTTGAAAATTTTTTGTAGCTGTATCTCTTAATATTTCAGATTTTGATATAATCTTAAAACATTAAAAAAATTAAAAATTGATTAAAAATACTTAGATTATTAAAAATTATTAAAGTAATAATATTGTTATAAATATTTATTATTTTAAAAACAAAAGATATTATTTTTGTTTATATTAATAATTTATTATTAAAATATGAAATATTTATGTTTAATAATATTGAAAATTAAAATATTAAAGACCTTTTATTTTAAAATTTCTAAATGTTTTCAATTAAAACTAAATAAAAAATATTTTTTATTAACGTAATAATATGTTTGGGCATAAAAATCATGTCTAAGATATGATTCGAGTAAAATTAAATTCTTGAATTTGAAAATTACACTTATTCATGGATTAGCTCTTTTTATAGAAATTCTAAAAAGATAATATTCACAAAAGAGATTTCATTTCTAGTTGATTAATCAATCATTTCTATTTACTATTAAAATTTTTGCCCAAAAAAATTAGAAAATATAAAAATCATTTTCAAAAAGTCATTTTTGGCAAAAAAGATGTAGCTTTAAACGGAATCAATTTTAATATTTAGGTTACTTGACTTCCTAATTTATTTTTAAAATTTTATCATTTAATCAATATCCGTATAGTTGTGTGTTAATTTTGTCTTTAAAGTTACTATTTTTTTAGTATTTGGGTTTTTTGTTTTTTGTTTATTATTATTTGAGTATAACTTATCAATCAGCTAAAATATCACTACTTTAATAGTATAAATATTTTTAATATTTTACTAATAGTATTACTTTTTTTAATAGTTATATTAATAAAATAATATAATACTAATACTATTATTTTAAATATTAATATAAATATAATCGGATCTCTTACAATGTGTATTTTTAATCATATTTTAATATTTTTAAGATTTGAGTCAAGATTTCAATCTCAAAAAATACGAAAACAAAAAATTTATAAAATCATTGTAGTAAGATTAAATTACATTTTAGCATAAATACAAAGACTAAATTCATATTTTGGCATATGAATTGATAGCACCATTTAACTTAAATCACAACAATAAAGTCAATACTAAGTTAGCAAATCAACGTTCACATTAACATTTTAATTGAAAAAATTAACATCATTATCAATTAGATCAAATCAACATTTAACAAATACCGATAACATAATTAGTCCAATCATAACACGTGAAGGTGGTGGGGATGAAAAAATTAACGCGCGCTGCATGTTTATTCACATTGTTCTGCTCATGCAACATCCGTTTATACGTAGCCTAATATCAGCTATAAATTAACTTAGGTTTTCCATCTATAAATACGTTCCTTCTGTAGACGCAATTCATCTCAGAACGCAAATAAATAAACAGTTTCCGATGGCAACATCTTACTCCACCACCACCATTCTTTTACTCCTACTCATTTCATTCTTCAGTTTCAATCAAACACAAGCTGGGAATAGAAACCCTAATTCTGTTGTTCTTGGTCTAACACGTTCTGGCACTACCTTTACTATACCTAAACCCTCGAAATACTCAAGAAAGAGACTTTCAGAAGTTTCAGATATTGAGCCATTGAGAGAAGTAAGAGATGGATATTTGATAACTTTGAATATAGGAACACCTGGACAGTTCATCCAAGTTTTCATGGATACTGGGAGTGATCTGACTTGGGTTCCTTGTGGTAATATATCCTTTGATTGCCTCGATTGTGATGACTATAGGAACAATAAGATAATAGGTACTTTCTCCCCTTCACATTCTTCTTCATCTTTTAGGGACTCCTGCGGTAGTTCTTTTTGTATTGACGTCCATAGCTCCGATAACTCTTTTGATACATGCATTGAGGCTGGATGTTCATTAAGTACCCTTCTCAAAGCCACCTGTGCTAGGCCCTGTCCTTCCTTTGCCTACACCTATGGCGAAGGAGGGGTAGTCACAGGGATACTAAACCGGGATAACCTTAGGGTTCATGGTAGTAGCCCTGAGATCACTAGGGACGTTCCCAGGTTTTCTTTTGGTTGTGTCGGCTCCACTTATCGAGAGCCTATTGGCATTGCGGGCTTTGGTAGGGGTGTTCTCTCTATGCCTTCACAGTTAGGGTTCCTCCAGAAAGGCTTTTCTCACTGCTTCTTAGCCTTCAAGTATGCCAACAATCCTAATATTTCAAGCCCATTATTCATGGGAGATATTGCTATATCCTCCAATGACAATTTGCAGTTCACCCCAATGTTGAAGAGTACCATGTTCCCTAACTACTACTACATTGGTTTAGAGGCCATAACTGTGGACAATATTAGTTCAGCTGAAGTTCCTTTAAACTTGAGGGCGTTTGATTCACAAGGTAACGGCGGAATGTTGATTGATTCAGGAACCACTTACACTCACCTTCCTGAGCCATTCTATTCACAACTTCGCTCAATGCTCCAATCACTGATAACCTATCCTCGAGCCACAGATTTAGAGACGCGAACAGGATTCGACCTCTGTTATGAAGTTCCCTGCCCAAATAACAGATTTACAAATGATTCTTTCCCTTCAATCACTTTTCATTTCTTGAACAATGTTAGTCTTGTTCTGCCCCAGGATAATTACTTTTATGCCATGAGTGCTCCCCGTAACTCAACTGGGGTGAAATGCCTATTGTTCCAAAGCATGGATGATAGTAACATTGGACCAGCCGGTGTATTCGGGAACTTCCAACAGCAAAATCTGAAAGTGGTCTATGACTTGGAGAAAGAGAGAATTGGATTTCAACCAATGGACTGTGCAGTAGCCGCAGCCTCTCAGGGACTTCACAAGAACTGATTTTAACGGTAGTTAATGGTAGTTCTTGTTGTTTTAGCCAACCGTGCATCTCTTGGCCCACAAATAATGAGGCACGACAGTTTCTAGATTTGAATAATGTGTTGTAACTGCTTATTTTATTCCTCTCTTTTTTTTTAATGAAGTTAGTTTGTTACTTGTTAAGAAAGTAGAAACAAGATTTTGATGCTGTAAGGTTTTGGATTTATTAAGAAAACCAAGTTGGTTTTATTCTTATTGCTTTGCTACATTGAAACAAACTATGATGGAGCAACCTCATTAAAACTATATTATCAGAGTAATGGGTGGGGTATGACTGATATGGTTTGCACATGCCAAAAAAAAACATCTTAAAAAGTTGGTGGAACCTTGAGCAACTTTGAGATCATTGGATTCTTTTTTCTAGTTTCTATGTTGCTCGCGATAATGTTTGTGTATTTGTTTATCATACAATCATTGGTATTGACTTAGAGATTCATTTTCAATGGAAGCTTAATTCAATTCATCGTTCACTCAGTCTGCTTCTTGTCTCGGTTCAAGGCCAAGCATGCCGGCTAGAAATCCACTCCACAACCATGGAAAATATATTTTTATATTGTCATTATTACTAATTAAACTATGAAGTTACTCAGCCGCCCAACGACGCGGTAAAATCTTTTCCATTATTTGGATCTTGAGTACGACCATTAAACAGTTTATTACACTGTAAAGGTTTCCTAAGGTTCATTAATATATACGGAAGACAAAAAGAATAATTACTAAAATAAACGAAAACCATAGTAAGAAAAAAAAAATACTAATAAGTCTAACAAGGGCTGAAATTGATATTTATGAAAGGAATACAAAATTTAAGAAATTGGTTCTCACTCAGAACTCCAGACACGGGAAGAACAGATATACTAAAGTAGGAGTTATCTGTACTTTCTGTATCTTCCAGAAAGCATGAGGCTTAAAAAGCTTTTGAAATTTTCAGTTCGCAAAAAACAAGCCCCGTACTTAAAAAGACTGAACAGCAAAATTTTAAAAAGGAGAAGTTCCCAAGTCCTTTACGATAACGCCACACAAACTTCTCCAATGAGTTTTACATGCTACCGGCGGTGGATTTGTTAGCTAACAAATGAGCCAATGCCCACCAAAAGAAGCCCCAGCAGGTCCTCAAATGCTTACCGGTTAAGGAGCTTAGGTAAAAACCAAGACCCCAGAATCCAGATAGTAATTCAGTCAAATGTGATCAAGCAATACCAATAATCGCGGCTTGTAAATGAGCAGCCATGTCAACAAAGGAAAATGGCATATTTATTTGAACATGCAGGCTGTACCATGGAAGTGAAACATAGCATTACCAGACTTTAATTACAAGAAAAGCTCCAGCACAACAAACAGGTTAACATCAATGCGT
This sequence comes from Adansonia rubrostipa, assembly GCA_038381775.1. NCBI lineage: Eukaryota > Viridiplantae > Streptophyta > Magnoliopsida > Malvales > Malvaceae > Adansonia > Adansonia rubrostipa. The sequence continues at coordinate 9,888,446 of JBBYHM010000022.1, read as the reverse complement.
CTACACAACACGCATGTACAGTTCTGAAAGAATAGTACAAACAAGGCAAAGATAAAACTTTGATTGCAGAGAGCATTAATCAGAGCAACTCAGAAGATAGAGGCGGGGAAACAACAACCAATGCCTAAGAGCAACAAGATGCACTTGCGGGCCGCTCTGCAGGTCTATCCATGAGAACCATTCCAGCAGGATTTTGTGCTGGCTGCACCCGAGGTAATCTTTTAGCTGCAGGAAATAAAAAAAATCAGTCAATTGCCAATTCACAAAACAAATACCGCATGCTTTTGGGAGAATTAACAAAATGGCATATGAATTACCTATTTCATAGAAAAGGTCATTGACATTGGATGCGATCTTTGCAGAAGTTTCCATGAAGAAAAGACCATTCTCCTGAGCATAGGTTTGTGCCTCCTGAATCACCAAAAGAGAATAAGAAGTCAAATTGACATTTGTTTGTAGGCTGAAGTCAACAAAATTTTTGGACCATGAATCTATTTCTCAAAGAGAGAAAGAGTTGTTTAGAAAAGTCAAAAAAATTGAAAGTAGAAAAATCCTGGTAGTCATTCTAACAAAGAATGCTTAGAATCACTGACTAAAAGTAATATTATAATGCTTAAATTTTAAGGACAAGGAGATATTAAGTAAAAACTGAGAACTTGCCTCTGCTGCCACCTTCCTTGCATCTAGTAAATCAGCTTTGTTCCCAGCAAGTGCCATTACCATATTAGGATTGCCTGAAAAGAAGAAATTCAACAACAAAAACTTAAAACTCAATTACTCAGACTTCTTAATAAACATGTCATAAGGACAAAAATGAGAACAATAAACTAGATATTACTACGATCAAGAATGGATGTCATCAAGGAATAGAAAAAGCAAAATACTACCTTGCGCTTGAAGTTCTTGGACCCATTTTTTGGCTCTCTCAAAGGATGCCTACAAATAAAGAAGAATGCTATTACTATTCTTTTCGATATCAAATGCTGTTCCACACATCTCTAGTATCCACTAAAATTCAACGGAAAACTTCAAACTGAAACAAAATTTCAGAGAGTTTTATAAAATCCTCGCTAATAAATGTTAGCTTCAATGTTGTGGCATATTGTAATAGCATATAGAATAATGCAGTAAAAATGTCTCAAATATAAATCCTTTTCAAGCTGCCCCCAGCCTTCTTCTTTAGTATTTCTTGCAAAAAAGACAGCAACTTTAAATACAAAAGAGAAAAATCATCAAACAAAATAATTAAGAGGAAAGATCGGGAAGGGGGAGAGAACACCAATCTTAACAAATTTATACAAATCTCCAAGAGAACCTTGTTTTCTTCAAATAACAACCTTCAGTTTTGAGATCCCTTTAAACCAAATCATGACATGTAGTAACATGATTTTTGGAGAAGATACCAACAGCCGTGATTAAGGCATCAACTAGACATAGCTCAAATAAACTTATTGTTGCAAAAATCACAATATTAGATTCATAGAAAGCTTGCTTATGACCAGTAATGTCAGGCTCTGTCCGTAGCACTTTTCACTTTTTTTTTCAAAAAGTGAAATGCAACAAATCAAAACGAACTAAAAACAAAGGGCAAATAGCAAATAGCAGAAGCACCAACCAAATGAAGTATGAAATAGATTACGTGCTCCCAAAGTTTTAATGCTTCATCTCCCAATGTCACATTTTAAGCAATAGAAAATTTAGTGATTAGATGTAGACCTAGCAATTTCGGACACGATTACACGAATATGACATGTATAAAGCAACTAAAACAGGACACGACAAGAAAATATTCTCAAAATCTATTAATACAAATTATTAACATATCAAAATTTATATAAATATAAAATACTCTAAACACGATTATAACAAGATAGAAGACATAAATATAATACAAATACACGAATTGTCAAGTCTAGTTAGATGACCAAACCAGGTAGACAAAAAATTGGTTAGCCATCGTGAACTTACTTGATTTGTCAAGTCGTAGACAATTATTGCAGCCGCAGCTCCTCTGTAGTACATTGGTGCCAAGCTATGGTATCTCTCTTGACCAGCTGTATCCCAAATCTCAAACTTTACAGTCGCATCATTCACAGCCAATGTCTGGGAGAAAAAAGCTGCACCTATAGTTGATTCCTACACAATTATAAGATAAATGTCAAACTATATATTCCGAACTGAATTTTTGAATTAATATTGCTCTAACTTACAAAATCCAATACTATCAACAACCTGAAATTCAACAAATTGCCCTTTAACAAAACGCAACACAAGACTAGACTTTCCAGCTCCAACATCCCCAAGTAGAACCTGAAGAATAAAATACATATTAACAAATAATAGATGCAAAAAACGAAAGAAAAAAAAGAACACCAGTTCTAAGCTCAAACTAAAGGCACATTCATTGTATAAACAGGATAATTAAGCAATCACTATTTGAAGCTAATAAAACAAAGTAAATGATATGATATTAACATAATATCTAAAATCTGAACAACAAAAAACCCCCCAAAGAAATTAAGCATAAACCTCAAGGATATTCTGGCAAGTCAGAGAGAACTAAAATATTAACAAAATCTCTAAGATTTAGAAATTATAAAAATGAGAGAATTGCAGAGTTGAGACGATATTTACTAAGAAATAGTGCTTGTCATACTTAACCAACCTAAATCAGCTGCATCAAAAACTATCAAAAAGGAAGGAACATAATAAAAAGAAGCTCGAGGATCAAAGAAAAACCCAGACGAGATTTGATCAGCTCTAAAACAAACCCAACAAAATGAAAACGATTTTTGCAAAAATACGTCAAACCCATATCACAATTCATATCAGAATTATGCACAATCAACAATTCATCAAGACCCAGATCAGAATTCAGCATCTAAACCAGTACCCAAAGCAACAAAAAAAAATCCTTGGGAACAAAAAGAAGGATAAAGATCATAAGAGAAAGGAACAAACTAATTTAGCATTGATGTTCTTGTTTCCAGTGGTGGCCATGAGATCCTCTGTAACCAGATTTATCTTCCAAAAAACGGATCAAGAAAAATTATGGAGTAATAAAAGAAATTCAGAATTGAGGCTTGTTGGAGGCGTTGACGAGGAAGACAAGAAAAGGGAATTGAGAACAGAGATGCAGAAGTAAACGCAAAGGGAAGGATCCTCCTCAACCCTCAAACCAAACCAAGCTCTCTTAATTTCTCTCTCTTGCTTATGACTCCCCAACCCAAACACGAAAGCGATGTCTTTTTTATTTGGGAAATGGACTTTAAATTATAAAAAGGTGAAAGAGAAAACTTTATTTATATTCAAATAATAATAATTATTAGAATTGTGAATAAAAAATTAAAATTACTTTTTTCTTATATTTCATTAGTTTTTGGTATTTCTTACAAAGAAATACTAAATAGTGAGGGTTGGTTTTCCCTACTATATGTAATATATAATATATATTATATATAAATTATATATATTAAAAATATTATTTATAAAATAAAAAATATTATATTAAATCTTAAATTATAAAATAATTTTAAATTATGTTAAATCTAAAAAAATTATTTAAAAAATAATTAAAAATAAAAAATATTTTATATAAAATTTGAATTACTATATAAAAATAAAAATAAAAAATATTTTATATTAAATTTTGAATTAGGATTTAAAAATAATAAAAATAAAAATAGTTTATATTAAATTTTGAATTAATATTTAAATATAATAAAAATTATAAAAACTATATTAAATCCTAAATTGTTATTTAGAAAACAATAAAAATAAAAATATTTTATAATTTTTTAAATAGTAATTCAAAATTTAATATAAAATATTTTTATTTTTAAATAATCTTTTTTATTTTTAAATAGTATTTTCAATATATATAATTTATATATAATATATATTTTGGGTTGGCTCCCCTGATATAGGAACCAACCCTCATATATTAGAGCATATATCAATATATATATTGGAATTAAATATATCAATTTTGATAATCTGTACATTTAGTTATGGTCACCTAGACATTTAGTTATGATCATTTGTATATTTAATTATGATCATATTTTTTATTTATTATTATATTTTAAATAATAGTTCGAGATTTAATATAAAATATTTTTATTATTTTTAAATAATAATTTTAGATTCAATATAAAATATTTTTAATATTTTATTATTTTTTAAATAATATTTTTAATATATATAATATGTAATATATTATATATATTATACATGTAATATAAAATATATATTAAATTATATATATTATATATAATATGTAGGGGATTGGTTCTTGTACCAAGGAAACTGACCCCACATATATAATATTATAATATTATAATACTATATATAATTTAATACATATTATATTATATATAATATTATATAGTATATTTTATATTATATATAATATTATATGTGGTATATATTATATAATATATATTAATTCAACATTATAAAATATTTTTTAGTTTTTATTATTTGTAAATAATAATTCAAAATTAAAAAAAATAATCTTTTATTATTTTTAAGTTGTATTTTTAATATATATTAATTTATACATATATCGAGCCAATTTCCCTAATATAGGAAGCGGCCCTTCACATATTGGAACATATATTAATATATATATATATATTGAAATTAAATATATTAGTTTTGGTTATCTGTACATTTAATTATAGGCATTTGTACATTCAGTTATAGTTACCTGTGTATTCAATTATGGTTATTTGTACATTTAATTATGATCATATGTACATTATACGTGAATGTTATCTCATAGCATTGGTAATGTTCACAATTAGTATTTATTTATCTAATAGGTTTTAAGGTCATATGGTTTAGGGTATAATCAATTGTGGTTATCTGTTCATTCAGTTAGTGTTATATACACTTAAGACGTCATGAGTTTAGGGTATATGCAATTGAGTTGTACTTATTTCCTCATTCGTTTCTCACACATACAGCAATTATAGCTATTTATACATTTAGTATTGTGCATATATATATATGTATTCATTTATGGTTATATAAACATTTAGTTAGAATAATATAGTATATATTATATATAATATATAACTTAATCTTTTAAAATATATAATATATGTAATCCCAAATTATTTAAAAATTGATTTAGGATTTATTATAAAATAATATTGAATTATTTTTAACTTTTTTGTTATTTTTAAACAATAATTCATGATTTAAATAAAATATTTTTTATTTTTATTATTTTTAAAAAATAATTTAGGATTTAATATAAACAATTTTTAAATTATTTTAAATAGTAATTCAATATTTAATATAAAATATTTTTATTTTTTTAGTATATATAATATCTAATAATTCAGGATTTAATATAAAATATTTTTTTATTTTTATATAATAATTTAGGATTTCATATAAAATATTTTTTATTTTTCATTATAGATAATATATATTATATATGATTTATATATAGCATATTAAAAATAATTTGGTACTTAAAATAAAATATTTTTTAAAATTTATTATTTTTAAAATAGTAATTCAAAATTTAATATATATATATATTATTATATATAAAAGATATTATACCATGTATATATAATATAAGGGACCTAACCCCTGCATATTATATGTGATATATATTATATATTATTTTTAATTTTTAAATGATAATTTAGGATTTAATATAAAATATTTTTTAATTTTTATAATTTTTACATAATAATTCAAAATTTAAAATATAATATTTTTTTATTTTTTAATATGTTATATAGTAATTCAGGATTTAACATAAAATATTTTTTATTTTTATTATTTTTAAATAGTAATTCAGGATTAATATAAAATATTTTATATTAAATTATTTTTTAAATAGTAATTCAAGTTTAATGTAAAATATTTTTTTATTACTTGTTGAATGGTAATTCGAGATGTAATCTAAAATATTTTTATTTTTTGTTATTTTTAAATAATAATTTAAGATTTAATATAAAATATTTTTAATCTTTTATTATTTATAAATACTACTTTTAATAAATATATATATATATATACAAATGCCGAGGGTTGTTTCTCAGAAAAGGAACCGACCCTCCATTTGAATAAGGTTTAATATATCATTTGGTCTTTGTATTATAACCCGATTCGTAATTTAGTACCTAAAGAAAAAATTCATAATTTGGTACTTAAAACTATAGCTCCATTACACACGTTGATCCAAGGCCTTAACGGTGCCAACGTGGCAATTTTTTACCAACAAAATTGCAACATGTGGTTTGTTGGCTTGCAGCAATGCTAGAGGTGACAAAATGAATCCGAACCAGAAAGCCCACCTGAAAAAACCCGAGCTCAAACTCGAAATGATCCAAACCCGAAAGAACCTGAATCTGAGCCCAACCCGAACCCAAACCCAAATTTAATACTAAAAATAAATATGAAAAAATTATAATTAAATATTTTTTATAAATAAAAAACTTTAATTATGAATTTTATTTTAATATTCTTTTAATAATTAATTAAATATTAAAAACTTAATTTATATTTTAAATATTATTAAACTTGTTCATGGGTTAGGCCGAGCCTAGACCCTTATTTAACATGTCTAAACCTGCCTATTTAAGCCAAAATTATTGTTTATCACATTAAAGAATATTTTTTATTAATATTATATATATTATAATTAAATTTAAATAAAATATATTAATTTAAAATTATTGTTTTGAGCCGGGCCAGGTTAGTCTGATATCAAAATATGAGAACCTGGGCTCAGGCCCGATTGGGCCGGATTGGTAGCTTGACCCTTGAACATGTCTATATATGATAAAATTTTAATTTATCAAAAGGTAAATCATATCATGAGCTTTGAATATTTTATCAATAAAGTATATTATCTATTTATCATATTTTCTTTAATTTTATTAGTTAAACTCATTAAATATTGAGAGTTTGTGTATATTAATAGTAAAATTTTAAATACTTCTTTGAATATTATTATTATTATTATTATTATTATTAATGATAATTAGAATCTGATAAGAATATAAGTAATAAGATAAATTAAAAAATGTGAAAGCCATAACAGATAATACTATATCAAAAATGAATTAAATATTAAATTTTAATATCATATATAATTTAATTAAATATTAAAATTTTAATTTATATTTTATATATGATTAAACTTGCTCATAAGTCCGGCCGAGCTGCGGCCCAAATTTTTTTAAAATCCCAAGACTAGGCTTTTATTTAACGTACCTAAACCTATCTATTTAAGGCATAATTACTCTTCATCACATTAAATAATATTTTTATTAAGATTTATATATATTTTATAATTAAATTTCAATAAAATATATGTAATTTTAATTTAAAATCATTGTTCTAAATAGGCCAAGCTAATTTAAGACAAAAACATGTAAACACAAGCCCAGGCCCAATTGAATCAGGTAGGTAGCCTGACTCTTGAGCAGGTCTATATATGATAAAATAATATTTTATCAAAAGTAAATCATATCATGAGCTTTGAAAATGTTGTTGATAAAGTATATTATTGATTTATTATATTTTTTTAATTTAATTAGTTAAACTCATTAATTACTGAGAGTTTATATATATTAGTTGTGAAATCTTAAATACTTCTTTGAATATATTTCTTATTATTATTATTATTCTTTCAGGTAAAAATAATTATAGTTTGATAATAGTATAATAAAATAATAAGATAAATTAAAAAATATGAAAGCCATAATAGATAATATCATATAAAAAATAAATCAAATATTAAATATTAATATAATATATAATTTAATTAAATATTAAAAACTTAATTTATATTTTATATGTAATTAAACCTGCTCATGTGTTGGGTCGAGCTGCGGCCTAAATTTTTTGAAATCAAAGCCTGAGCTCTTATTTAACGTGCCTATACCAGCCTGTTCAAGCTAGAATTATTGTTCATCATATTAAAGAATATATTTTGCTAATATTTATATATTTTATACTTAAATTCAAATAAAATATATGTTATTTTAATTTAAAATCACTATTTCGAGTTGGTCGAGCTAGTCTAAAACTAAAATATGAAAACCCAAGCCCAGGCTCAATTGGGTCGAGTGGGTAGCCCAATCATTGAGCAGGTCTACATATAATAAAATAATAATTTATCAAAATATAAATCATATCACGTGCTTTGAAAGCATTGTCAATAAAGGATATCATTCATTTATCACTTTTTTTTAAAATTTAATTTGTTAAACTCATTAAATATTGAGAGTTTATGCATGTTAGTAGTAAAATTTTAAATACTTCATTGAATATTATTATTATTATTATTATTATTATTATTATTATTATTTCAAGTAATGATAATTATAGTCTGATAATAATATAATAAAATAATAAGATAAATTAAAAAAATGAAAGCCATAATAGATAATACCATGTCAAAAATAAAAAAAATCACATGTTAGACTAGTAACTAGATCTAGCTATGGATTAGATAGCCTGCCCAACATAATAGGCCCATACGATCAGGCCCAAGTCTTAGGTTTTAAGTTTCAAGCACGCTAAACTTGAAACATAATTTTTTAAAATAAAATAATATATTTTATTTAAATTTAATTATAAAATATGTAAATGTTAATATAAAAATAACCTTTTGATATTATGAACAATGATTTACTTAAACGGGTCAACTAGGCCAAATTTGACTTTGAACTTAGAATTTAAAATTTTTTCGGGCCGCGGTTAAGCCCATAGAGCCGAACTAAGATTTTTTTTCGGTTGGACAAGACCAAATTTAGGCCTAGGCTTAGGACTCAAATTTACGTAAAAATAATTATATTTAATATAAAATAAAAAATAATATAAAATATACTCAAACCCCAACCCAAACCCGAATAGGCCCGAACCCAAGTAAACTCGAACTCGAATTGGTCCGAACTCGAAAGAACCCGAACCCGAATAGACCAGAACTCGAATCAGCCTAAACCTAAAAAAATTCATCCCGAACCCGCCTAATTGCTACCTCTAAGCAATGCTATGTCAACAATTAAAAAAATTATTTTTTATTTATTTTTAAAATTTATTTTTTCAAAAATATTGACGTGTTAACAATGCCACGCCACGTCAGTATCATTAAGTTTTGGACTAACATATGTAATAGAAATATAATTCAAGTATCAAAATTTGAATTATTTCTTTTAGATATCAAATTGTGAATCGGGTTATAATACAGGGGCCAGATAGTATATTAACCTTTTAAATAATCAAC
>JBBYHM010000022.1:9859641-9879084 GCA_038381775.1 Adansonia rubrostipa | reverse complement strand
TTTTATTAATAAAAAATTAAATTTTATAATTTATAAAATAATAAAAAATTATTTTATAATAATTAATAATATTAATTTTTAAAATATTTTAATAAAAATAATTAAAAAATAAAATAAAATAAAATAAAACTCTTCGAAAGGATAAAATTTTAATTGATGTGGTGAGCAAGAAGCTCACCACGTCAGGACCGTACGAAAAGCTCACCGTAGTAGGCTTTCCCTAAAATTTTTCAACAACAAAAGAGTAAAAAAAAAAAAAAAAAAAAGGAGATCCACTAATATATTAATTTAGTAAATTGGTTCATCAAAATCTTGACCCAATTCAATTCACCTGACTATATGAGTACACCAGACAAACCACATAAAATTTCCATCATTTCCATTATTTATTACAAAAAGTTACAAAAAAAAAAGAAAAAAAAAAAGACAACAACAAGAAAACAAAAAGAAATTCTCGCAATCCGAGAGACAAGTAATCGTGGGACTCTAGTCACAGACAAAACGACTGCTTCTCTTTGCATCCTTCGTCTCTACTCCTTCTCCTTTTTCTCTCAGCTTTTCCTTCTTAGATCGACGAAACCTTAACCATCGACAAAAATAAAAGAAACCAAGGAAAACCAAAACCTAATTTGTTGTTAGTGTTTAGAGATCCATCTTTGATTCTTCTTTAGTTTTTTTTTTTTTGAAATTCTTGATCTGTTTTCTGAGATGGCGGAAATAGACCATTGTTCCTCGACTCAATTGATCGATGGAGATGGAGAGTTCAATGTGGTTGGACTCGACAACTTCATTCGGACCACTAAGCTCTCTAACTGTGGCCTCTCTTATGCTGTCGTAGCTATTATGGGCCCCCAAAGTAGCGGTGCGTTGCGTTTGGAGTTTTGCTTCCTCCTTTTTTTTTTTTTTTTTTTCATTACTTCGTTTTGTTTCTCCGATTCCTGCATGTCGATTTTTAGTTCGTTGAAATTTCTTGGATTAGTTTTATTAAAATTCTAGTAAAAATAATTAATATATTTTTTCAATTTTAGTTCAATCTTCAGCTTCTAGAATACTTAATTTGCGCAAGCAAATCAAGTTTCTATAGTGGGTTCTCTTCTGTTACTGTTAATACTAAAATGATACTAACTTATGAGTGAAGTTGATTGACTTTGTTTAGTTGAATTCGGCTTTTGTGCATAACTATCTCTGTTGGAGGATATTTACATTCAAAATTTTCTAGCCGTCAGCTTTTCTCAATGTCTAAGTTAAAGACGGAACTTGTCTGCGAAATTTGGATGTCGGAGGAAAAGTTCCGTCCAATTGTTTTTATCAGAAAGAGAGTTGTGAAAGGCTAATGCTTGCATGCTAATATTGTGATTATCATTTATCCTTCCATTATAATTTTTTATACACAACTGTAGATTCTTCTATTTTCTCTATAAGTTCAGTTTCATTGCCAATCCCATTAGATTGATTGCAATACTTGTATGTTTTTTTGAGGCACATGGTTTATAGGAATTCCAGTTTGTATCTTTAGCTCTGTCGCTGCCTATATAATGTATTGCTTATAAGGGGGTGTGTGTCTTGTAGACTAAAAGGCTTTCTGTTCTGTCGACAGGGAAGAGCACCCTGTTAAATCATCTTTTCTACACTAGTTTCAGGGAGATGGATGCATTCAGAGGAAGGTTTGTTCCTTGATTTTTCAAATTTTATGGATTCAAAAGTAATCAATATTTACGCTTATCTTATTGCTTATTATGTACTCTTTCTGCCTTTATTTTCTCTATCATATGATAGATATGTTAACAGATATAATTTCATTGCAGGAATCAAACTACCAAGGGCATTTGGATTGCAAACTGTGTTGGCATACAGCCTTTCACAATTGCCATGGATTTGGAAGGTACTGATGGAAGAGAAAGAGGCGAGGTAACTACACCTTTTAAAATATTTCTGGTTGTTGAAGATGAAAGTATTGCAGCAATGAAGCAGGCTTTATAGTTGTTTCATTTGGGGGGAGAACGCTTAATTAGTAAGAATGCTGCTTTATCAAATTTATGGAGTTAAATGTCCTGCGAATTTGTTATATATTGGAAAGATATGTTCGTCTAGACCTGTACTGGCTTCGGTTATTAGCTGAATGTGTATCTCAAATCCTATTTGCTGTGCTTCGCCTTAGGTCCCTCAACCCACTCATCACCATACACAAACACAAAGACTGATGTGGAAGAATATATGTGTTTTGATTTTATAATGGACACCTCATTATGAATGTCATTATATATAAAATGCCTATTAAGTAATCCCAAGTGTAGTTTTGTTCATTTCTTTTTAATTAATCACATTTCTTTGTCACTATGTGTACAATGATTTTTTTCTTTTTTCCAGGATGACACTACATTTGAGAAACAAAGTGCCCTTTTTGCCCTGGCCATTGCAGATATTGTGCTAATTAACATGTAATTATTTAAACAGATGTGTTAATGCCTCATGCATTTGATGGTTATGTGCATTAGATTGGACAGGGCTGAACTATGTAATATGTAGAAATGTTGGCAATGAATCAGCATTGAACTTTCTAGAGAATGAAAAGAATTAAGGGTCTGTTGTCTCAAAAGTGAAATTGTCAGTTGTACTGCTCATGTTTCAGGATTTTATAGAACACTAATATCCTATCAGTATGTCTTTGCTTGGTATTTTTTGTTTTGGATTTATTGGTATTTTAATAGCGTATACTGGATGAACAACAAACGCACATGGATTTTTTCACTTATAAATCCTGAATTAGAAATAAATAATGTTAGTTAATCTTTAGGATAATCTAAAATTTGATCCATTGAAATAATCATAGTTCGTTTCTTATCTTTGTTTTTACCCATTTTTAATATCCTTTTGGTGCTTTTCAATGGTTAAGTGTGGGTTTGGCTTTTATGGCATCTGATGTTGCATTGTTTTTCTGGAGAGCATCCAAGAAATAAATTTTGGTATTAATCAGATATTGGATATTGATATAGGTGGTGTCATGATATTGGTAGGGAGCAGGCTGCCAACAAACCACTTTTGAAAACAGTTTTTCAGGTACCCTAGTGTGTACCTAATCCTTTTGTCCTCTGGATTTTTGCTTTGTTTATTCTTTATTGTGCTTGATAGTCTTGCTGCTGTTTTAATATAGGTTATGACACGATTATTTAGCCCCCGGAAAACAACACTGCTGTTTGTTATACGTGATAAAACAAAGGTCTGGATTTCTGCCTTCTCATTTTCTTCTAAACTAATTTGTGATTCTTTCTGGCTTTGTGCTAAAACCTTTGGAATATTATTTTTATCTTCCTTTTTTTTACTTTTTTGTAGACCCCCCTTGAATATTTGGAGCCTATCCTAAGGGAAGATATTCAAAAGGTAACATTGCGTATAGATTTCTCTGTTTTCATCTTTCTACCCCACTCGCTCTCTCTCAGTTTCTTTCTATTATTAAAATTTTAATTGGTGAGGATTACTGCAGATATGGAATGCAGTTAGTAAACCTGAGTCACATAAAGATACTCCCCTCAGTGAATTCTTTAATGTAAGATATCCATCTTCCTGTTTCCCCTCACCTTTGTATTTTATGTGTGTATTACTTCGTAGTTATAAGCATTGTTTCACATTTGAACTTGACGTGAAGGTGGAGGTCACTGCCTTGTCAAGCTTTGAAGAAAAAGAGGATCTGTTCAAAGAGCAGGTAGTCTCTTGCTATCTTGTTAATGAAGTTTTATCATGCTTCAAAATTTTTGGTATGATTGACTTTTAGAGATGGTTTTTTAAGTCCTTTCATCTTACTTTATTTAACTAAATAATTGGGTTTGGGCCATCATGATCCCTTTTTTTCCTTTTGGTACATTGGAGAAGGTATGAAGAGGAGGGGGGAGGGGGGTGTGAGTAGAATCCAGGACCTTGATGCTAAACTAGCATTTTAATTTGTCATAATGAAAGGGGTTTTATAGCCTTACGTCTGATCTGACACACTCTTATGCAGGTTGCTCAACTAAGGCAGCGCTTTTTCAATTCTATTTCTCCAGGAGGACTTGCTGGTGATAGACGGGGTGTTGTCCCTGCCTCTGGATTCTCTTTTAGCGCACAACAGATATGGAAAGTTATAAAAGAGAACAAGGATCTGGATCTTCCTGCTCACAAGGTTTTCTTTTCATCCTTATCTTTATCCGAATAGCATTTCTTTCTTTATCATAGAAGTGAATGTCTTTCCATCATGTTCATCAGGTAATGGTTGCCACATTTCGTTGTGAAGAGATTGCAGATGAGAAGCTCCGTCACTTATCATCTGATGAGGTACTTTTGTGACTATCTTTTCTTAGGTGTTCTTTGGCTGATTGAATGCTCCTCTTAGTAATGGCAATGGTAAATTTTGAGTAGGATTGGTTAGCGTTGGAAGAAGCTGCTCAGTGTGGACCAGTATCTGGTTTTGGGAGAAGGCTGAGCTCTATCCTAGAAACCTACTTTTCAGAGTAAGTTTATGACTATGTCTGGTAAGTTGAATAATGTATTGTTGTTTGACATTTTGAGCTGTATGCAAAAGTATAATCTTCTGGTTTGAAGAAAGAACTGTATACACGTTATCTATGTTGCTTTGACTCTTTCTTTTTCTTGAAGTACCCATGTCCGATACATTTTTGGACATGCTTATGGGGATAAGACCCTCCAAGAACCCTACGAAAACATGGAAAACCTCAGAAAAATTAAACATATCTATCTCAGACACATATATATATCCAACACTCACACTTGAGTCTGAGTAACATAGCACATTATACTACCAGCCTTTGTAACTTGAAAGGATTCTTCACTCAAATTTCCATGGCTACTTCGTAGTTGTATATTGAATTAATGGCTTCATAAATTTATGATTCATATTGGACCTATTTTGTTTTACCTGCAAGCCATAAGCTTTCTTGTACATTTCAAATTTCTTTTGCCTTAGATATGACATGGAGGCATTCTACTTTGATCAAGGTGTAAGAAATGAGAAACGGAAACAACTGGAATCAAAGGCTTTAGATGTAAGTACTATATACTTCTATCCTTATGATATTTATTTTGTTTGACAAAGTAGATTGTGCTTCTAGTTTACATTGAAGCTCTGAAGCTTTTAATATTTAATTCTGAGCAGTTTGTGGCATTCACCAATGGTTTTTGGTTGTTAGTGGAGGTGCTTGAATCCATCTTGATCTAGGAAATTGCAACTGGATTTCCTAATACCATTTTAAAGTATCTTTTGAGGATGGATGGTGGAATAATCTCCAGCAACTATTACCAGTTTTCTCTTTGAAACATGATGGTGTGATTATAAGGCCTCATGCGTGTCCTAAGTTTTGTACAACTTAAAGCATTATAAGACCTATCTTATATATGTGTTCATATGCTGCTTCATTGTAGCTTTAGGATTGTTTTCATGTGTGTAGGGTTTTCAAATGGCTTACTTTTTTTGTCATAAAAGTAAACTTGTTGGTTTTTTTAAAAAATCTTCCCTCCTCTTATTGTGATACTCTCCTGAATTGAGCAGTTTGTGCATCCTGCTTATCTTAACCTGTTGGGACATTTACGCTTCAAAGCACTTGAAGATTTTAAGTCCAGATTGGGGCAAATGCTGAATAAAGGAGAAGGATTCGCAGCTTCTGCTTGTACATGTACCGAGTCTTGTATGCTTGAATTTGACCAAGGATGTGCAGGTAATGTAATAAAAATTTGTCATACACCTGTATCCTAATGAAGTACACAAAGCAAGCCTAAATTACTGTAACGATAATATGATCTCCAAAAGCAGTGCTTTTAGTTTTATGTTCAACTTGTTTATCTGCTTTAACTGTCTATTTTCTCCTCTTATAGATGCTGCCATCAAACAGGTTGATTGGGATGCTTCTAAAATAAAGGAAAAACTTTGCCGTGATATTGATGCCCATGCATCGTCTGTTCGAGATGCAAAATTGTCTGAATTGATGGTTAACTATGAGGTAATTTTATTTAGGGATAATTACAGTTTTAGTTCTAATTGTTTGTGAAATTTTCACTCAGTCCTAAATGTTTAAACTTAATCTTAATCTGAAACGTTATCAATTTACAACCCTGGTAGTCCTAAAGTTAATTTCAAAAGAAACGGGCAACAGAAAACTGACATGACATAATGGTGCATTGGTAGCAAAATAATGGCATTCCATGGCTCTTCCTCTTTGGACTTTGTCCAGTCATTTTTTTTCTTTTTCAGGTTTCCTTTAAGAAGTTAATTTATTACTCACTTTACGTTATTGCTTCGTGGCCTCATTTGATGAACTATCGGCATGCCATGATTTGCTACTTCTGCACCTTTAATGCCATGTCAGCTTTCCATTGTCAAATCCATTTCACATTTAGGGTTAAAAATAATAGTGTTTTGATTTGGTAACATTTAGGACTGTAATAGCAAATCTCAAACGCTTAGGACTAAAAGTGAAAGACGCCCCTATCATTCAGGACTGAAATTGTAATTATTCTTTTATTTATTATTTCAATGTTTTATGACTAATTTTCATCTATGGGTAGTCCTTCACATTATCAATGAAGGTAATATAATATATTTTCGAAGAATCGATTGGGTTATTAACGCGGATCCCCTTATTACTTGAGCAGGTAAAATGCTATCCCTCAACCCATGACCAATATGAACTCGAAGTTTCCTTCGTAACCCCCGGAACTTCTTCGTAGTGGCTCTGTTCCATGCCTCATTAAAGTGATGGAAAAGAAAAAAAATATCTTTTACGTATCCACCTAGTTTAGCAACTTTTGGAGAAATGATACAAAAATATATATATATATATATATATTTTCACTCCAGAAAAATTGTTTTCTGATGAATTGTATACTGATTGGAGTGTTATCAAGGATAAAATATTAGAATCATCAAAAAAATTTTGGCAAATAGTAGAAGGAAGAAATATTCGATTAATCAG
Organism: Adansonia rubrostipa; assembly: GCA_038381775.1. Classification (NCBI taxonomy): domain Eukaryota; kingdom Viridiplantae; phylum Streptophyta; class Magnoliopsida; order Malvales; family Malvaceae; genus Adansonia; species Adansonia rubrostipa. Next base: position 9,872,128 of record JBBYHM010000022.1, on the reverse strand, counting down.
TAAATTCTATTTTTTTATAAAATTTTTCATTGAAAAGATATACATAGATATTCTTCTATGTTCATCATTAATAAGCAAAATGTTGACATTTTACTGTTATTCAGAAACAACTTCATCAGTCACTGTCTGAGCCAGTGGAGTCTCAATTTGATGCTGCTGGAAGAGATACTTGGGCTTCAATAAGAAAGCTTCTTGCACGTGAGACTGAGGTTGCTGTATCAGAGTTTTCAGCTGCCATTTCTAGTTTTGAGTTAGACCAATCGGCAGTTAAGAAAATGCTGCAAGATTTGAGGGATTATGTGAGAAGTGTGGTGGAGAAGAAAGCAAGAGAGGAAGCTGGAAAAGTTCTGATGCGCATGAAGGATAGGTAGAGAACCTTAATTCTTTTTATTCGTTGTTATTGCTAGTATTGATTAAAATAATCTGTTGTATTTATTGCTTGGTTGCATGTTTCAGGTTCTCAACCGTCTTCAGTCATGACAATGATTCAATGCCAAGAATTTGGACCGGAAAAGAAGACATTAAGACAATTACTAAGGATGCTCGTAGTGCGGTATATTCTGGATTATTTCATGAGTGCAACTTTCAATCTATAATCATTTTCTATGCTGCATCAGCGATTTGAGACTTTTAATTATTGTTATGTTTGCAGTCTCTGAGTTTGTTATCTGTCATGGCTGCCATACGGTTGGATGAGAAACCAGACAAAATCGAAAACATACTGTTTTCATCCCTAATGGAAGGAACTGCGACTGTTGCATCTTCACTAGACAAAAGTATAGCTACTTCAGACTCTCTTGCCTCCACTTCATGGGAGGAGGTAATGGTTTGGTTGGTTAGTTTTGTAATATAATAAGTACTTTTATCTAGCCAAAGTTACTGATTTAGAGGTCACACATTTATTAGGTTTCTCAAAAAAATATTCTGATTACACCAGTTCAATGCAAGTCACTGTGGAGACAGTTCAAAGCAGAGACTGAGTATACAGTTACTCAAGCTATTTCAGCACAGGTATGTTATCTAAGGCTCCAATTGGTTGCTCTCATGCTTATGGGGGATGATGACATATCAATGAGGACATATTTTAGGCCCTCTTTCTCTAATGATTCTGTTTCTTTTCTTAGGAGGCTTACAAGCAAAGTAACAACTGGTTGCCTCCCCCTTGGGCAATTGTGGCAATGGTTGTCCTTGGATTTAATGAATTTATGCTGCTTTTAAGGTAACTTTATCTAACGAGAGTCCATGGTTCATCTCTTCTTTCGCCCCTCTTCTTTTTTAGTTCTGTTTTTGCTGGTCTATGTTTTAGAGGGATAAAGACTCTGGCCTTTAAAAGTAGCCGGGGCCAGAACCCTCGTCTTGGGGGACAGCCACACCTAAAGGCAGTGGGTGAACCTACAGGGCCAGGCCCTAGGTTTGACATGTGGATATATCTAGAGTCTGATTCTTAGCACAGTCCAAAATATTGGTATGGGTTTCGTGTTTACTTTCTACTATCATGTTAATCATTGTGCTCATAATGCTTCTCTGCAACAGGAATCCTCTTTATCTTATGCTTCTATTTGTTGCATATTTACTCTCAAAAGCCATGTGGGTTCAGATGGATATCCCAGGGCAGTTTAAACATGGCACTGTGAGTATGAAAGAGAAAATGCACTCTATTTTTGCCCAATGTTCCTGCAGTTTCGACTTGTGCTTTACTGTTTCAAATATGAATTTGTGCATGTCGTGTTCCCTCAGAAGCCTACTTAGGCTTTTCGGCTGCAATTAAAAGCATGACCTATAGCATACTCTTTCAATGAGGGAACCAAATTGGTGTGGGTTTATATCCTCAATATTTCATGTTTTTTTTTCTTTGGAAATTTTACCATTCTTCAGCTAGACTTGTTACATTTAAGATGAGGGAGAAGATTATCAGGAGCTATTTTCTAGTTGCTTGCCTAAATCAGAGGAACCTTGTTTCAAACTGATCCATTTTCTTTGTTTGCCTTCTTACCAGCTGGCTGGGCTAATCTCTATCTCATCGAGGTTTCTTCCCACCGTCATGAATCTTCTAAGGCGACTTGCTGAAGAGGCTCAAGGCCATCAAACTCCTGCGGCCTCCAGGCAACAATCATCCCTTACTTTCCAGAGTTTCGGGAATCAAAGTCAGCTAAATACAACGAGCTCAATGCCAGAGTCATCTGTATCATCCAACAATTCAGCATCTGATGGTGGTATCGAGTACACAAGCCCCAACTTAACACACAGAAGAAGCATAAAAATTCAAGAAGCAGAGCTTTCTCAGTAAAAGCTAGTCTTCGCATATAAAATGTGTACCAAAATTGGTTCAGCTACTCCCTCGTGCAACTTAAAATTTTCTTATAAATGAAAAATGGAGAGGGGGCAGGATTTGGCTATGTTCTACCAAAGTTTGCAGTAGATTGTTATTATACACTTTCTCATAAATTTAATTAATGAAATCTCTTTTTCTTCTCAAGTGGCGGTCCAGAATATTTCCGGCTGAAATAATGTGATGCTCTAAGTAGGTTTAAGTTTGCAACTTGCTTTTGGATGGATTTGAACTACATGTTGAGTGAGGACGATTATATTGTCAAAATATTAATAGTAAATCAAATCATAAAAATGTGTAAAATTATTTACAACAATCTAAGTAGATATGTTTTCATATTTATTTGTTTCGGATCATAATTCGCTTATTGCATATATCCGGATGAGATCCATGGGGATTCTTTTATAAAACACAACATTTACTCCAATTAGTTAATTGCAGGCACTTAATCTGATCAAAAGAAAAAGAAAAAAAATAAAAAAGTAAAAGAATTTATATTATAATTTAATATTTAGTTCCTTAATGTTAATATAATAATTTTATGTTAATTATAAAATTAAATATGTAAAAATTAGTTATTTATAAATTATATGATACAAGGACAAAAGTTTCATTCAAAAATATAGATAAAAAATATTACAATTTAGTATTGAATATTATTGATATTAATATAATAATTTCATGTTAACTATAAAAATGAAATATGCAAGAAAATATTTATTCTCATTACTTTTTAAAATTATTGTTTACTAAAATTATAGAAATAAAAATATATAAAATAATTAGAAAGTAAATAGACAAATTAAACAACTGCATTTTGATTCCCCTTTTTATTTTTTTTTAAATAAAGAAGATAACAAAAAAAAAAAACCTAACTGGATGACATTTATCATATTAATAAAATAATTTTATACTAATTATAAAAATTAAATATGTAAAAAATGATTAATTTTTTATAAATTTTTTAATCATTGTTTAAATAATTGTAAAAATTGAAATATATACACAATAATTAGAAAGCAAATAAACGAATAAATTAGTTGTATTTTTTTAGTTTTTTAAATACAAATAGAAAAAATTGATTTTTTTAAAAAATAAATAAATAATTTATTAAAGTAAGCCCTTAAATAAAGTAATGAATTTGCATTATCTTTGGTTTGCTATAGTAGAATAAAGGGAGAATGAAGTAGCTATTTAGTAGAAATGAAATAGCAAGGAAAGAAGTCCTAGGAAGTTTGTGCAATAGAGGTGTTTGTGGGCCGGATAGGGAGGGGTTGGGTTTGGATCAGGTTTAAATATGATATTAATATTAGTTATGTTTGTCCAAGCCCAGGCTAACCCAAAATGTGGTCCTATCTTTTTTTAAACGAGTCTAATTTTTTGTCGAGCCCATTTCTCGAGCCTAACATTTTTGTCTAAACGCTCTCGAATATTCGACGAGCCTTCGGGCTTGGATAAGTAGCTCGGCCTATGAACACCTCTGTTGTGCAAGGATTGTGTCTCGGGTCAAGTCTTGCCTCATGCATATCAGTGATTTGAAATACCATTAAAATACAATTAGAAAAGCAAAGAAGATTAAACACATAATTAGTAATATACCTAGCAATATTTGACATGACTATACGAATATGATGCGTATAAAGTAAAAAAAACATGACATGACACAACATGATACAAATACATTCTCAAAATCTATCTAATACAAATTAGAAACATATCAAAATTGATATAATTGTAAAAAACCTTAAACACGACTATGATATGATAAAATATACGAATATGACATGAATACATGAATTGCCAAGTCTAATTAGTATGACTTCTCTATAGATCTTCAGGAAGGGATTTGCATGCAATATATAATATTTAAAAATTTCAAAATTAAATCACGCATCCGATGAGAGATTACCTGACTCATAGATCTGTACTTTGGAGTTTAACCAAATCCAATGGATCCTTGTAGATTTGTGGTTGGGCTTTATAAGAGAATCTTCTTAGATCATGAGCGGCAAACAGATCCTGCCTCTAACAATAATCTATACAAATGTCTATTGCAACCTTTAAAAGGTTTAGAGGTTCTCTAGTGTTAGCCACAAGGCTTGTCCATCTTTAAACAAAATCTAGAGCATGGTCGTTTTCTCTTTCATGTAACCAAAAATGGTTCAACGAAGTTGTAAGGAAGTAAGATAGCCCTGAAGAAGGCTATAAGGAGGTGACAATAGCAGTGTTTAGCCTCTTATTGGTGGTGGCTACTCTATCTAATGCTAGAAAACTATTTTTTTCACTTACAATTCAATCAATAATGATTCTAGATCTCCAAATATGAAAGTGGTGTAAACAAAGCAAGAAAGCTTTGGTGTTGCACCAAAATATGTAGGGATTTCAAGGTTTTTGTACCTAGGGCTTTCCAATAGCCACATTTAGCCAAGAAGGCTTTATATTATATTTATGTACATTTAAGATTTACTAAAACAACTCTATGATGGTGCCACTTTGTTGGTATTCGAAAGCCCGATTAAAACACTTTTAAACAGTTCAACCAAGATAGGGCCCAATTAATAACTAATTAATATCTTAGCCCAATTTGAGACCAATGCGGTCCATACTAATGTGCCTAGCTTTATATTAAGCCTTAATAGGTTTAGTGCAAAATTAAGTCCATTAGACTTCATAATTAGTGCTTTTGGCCAACCCCTATTTACATGCAGAAAAATTTATTTTTCAATTAAGTTTTTAGTTTAAGTAAAACAATTTATTTCATGTAAAAATAATTAAACAATTATCAAATAATTATTTAATTTATCATGAATAATTTTCAACCTAAAAACCACGACATTTTAATTGCTATCTCAAAAACTAAATATTATCTTGATAAGACATTCTTATCTTTGTTGCTACATTAAGACATCTCTAATTAGATTTCACAAACCTGATTTATGTCTTAAATAAATTTTAATTGAACTAATTTAATTAAGTACTCCTCATTATACCTTTTATCTAATTAAGTCATACTTAATAAAATCTCGAATTTAATCTAATAAATCCATCTTATTGTGTATGACCCATTAAGTTCTCAACATAGTAGCAATGAACATAATTAATCTTATTAATCATGTTCATAGATAAAGAGTGAGATCTGGTTACCTATCATGACCATCCAAATGTTGAAGAGTTAATTTGACTTTATCTAACCTTTTAGTAACTAGCCTATCTTTGTAGTATGGTCCTTTCACCAAATATCTCGGATTGAGTATGAGCATGGTGCAGTGTCTACTTATGCTTCAATCTATGTTAGTTCTTATAAGTCATGGTTAATGATCATGAATCCATGAGGAACGAATCCTTATACACTGTACTTTGGCCCAAAGACTTTAACCCTGTTAACCATAGTTAAGAACAATTAGGATATATCTCCGATGTCACTTGGAGTGGTGAATCCTTTTTGGATCACTCATCCATCTTCATATGCACCATGTCATATCCAAAATCACCCCTATCTCCAGCATCCATCAAAGTGGACCACTTCGTGATGAAATTAGACTATGACACTCCCCACACGAGATGACCTGATATCACAAGTATGAGGATTATTATACATAACTAACACATAAGAACATATTCCATAAACACTTGAGTGACTAATATCAAATGAAGTTCTCATAAGGGCCATATTCAGTCAACTTGTTTCCTTAAACAGGCACCCATATGTCATCCTAAATATCTTGCATACTTCAACATATGAGATCGGTTGCTTACTTTATAAGTAAGAAGGAATAACATGTGTTGGTCTTTGAGCATTATCAATGCCTTATCTTGATAATACAATGAACAAGAATGTTTTGAGAAACTTGGCTTTGATGCATAAGGATCGAATAATTGTAACCCTTTGCAAAGCCTTTTAAGTTCCAAGAGTTTTATCCAATTAGTAGTTTCATGATAGTCAATCAAGCCACTAACATAAAGGAAAACTTTGCGTTACTAGAGCTAATAACTGATATGCAGTTAATTGAATGTTTATCCTAACTCCCTTTCTGATTGGTTCAAGGGCATATACTAACAATTTAGTTCATTCACCATAATAAAAGATAAATTTTATTGCATTGTATGGATGGTTAAAATGAAGTTAATGAATAGATAATGAATAAAAAGAAAATGTTCATTTTACACTTAAATTTAATAATAATATTTATTTATAAAACTTAAATTATTTTAAAATTTGTAATAAACTATTAATAGTATATGTTAAAGTACATTTTAGATTTATATTACTTGTTGAGATATGTGTATTTGAATGATAAAAACTGACAACAAACATGGAAACAAAAAATGTAACATAAAATTAGGAGTTATTTGAATTATGTCAATTAGATTTGATAATTTCAAATACAACATTATGATGCGACACAAAAATAATATGAGAAAAATAATTAAAACGGGGTGTGAAAAAATTGTAGACAATACAAATACACGAATATTCCAAATCTAAATAAAACAAAGTATTAATATGTCAAAATTTATATAAATATATAATAATTTGAATACGATTATGATAAAAAAATAACATAAATACGAGATGAATATACAAAATAAAAATATAAAAAACATTAAGAAAAAACCAAAGCTTTCAAATCCAACGGCATTCACCCTATATGAAAATTTCATACCCAATGAACCGCAAAATTGAAAGCAAATTTCACAGCAATCTGAGAAGTAAATTGATAAATTTTATCTGTTGCATGTCTATGCATTCGCAAGCGTGTAAGGTTTTAGTTGAAAAATAGAGAAAGGTCAATTTGATTTGATTATTGGTACGGATTTATTCTTTGTCTAAATTAAAAAGAAAAGGAAAAAAATTAGTTTTCGTAAGGTAACTGCTTGGAATGATTTTTCCACACAAAAGTTCAAAACCTTTTAATGCTTTCAAATTTCCAAAATCAATAGCATAGAAAACTTGGGTCTTCGTAAAAAGTTATACCAATTTACTTAGGATAATAGATTAAATTTATCAATCATCTTTGAATAATCTAGTATGATTTTACCATTTTTATTTTTAATTTGGCTAAAAAATAGTTAAAAGTTAATGACATAAGTTTATTCTTGAGGAAATAAAAGAATATTTTACAAAATATTTTAATTTTCAATCATTTTTAATGAAATTAGAAGGCACAATAATAAATTACTTTTATTCAAATGAAACAAAGATAAGATTGTTTTCTGGTGCACTAATAGTAAGATTATTTAAGTTCACAAATAAAATTAAAAAATTATTATATGTCTCGTTTATTTATTATATATATATATATTAAAAATATGTGATAATTTTTTAATTATATATATATTAAAAAATCTACTATTAACATACTTGATAATAATATATAAATATATTTAACAGGTGAGAAAATTTGGAGTTTATTCCAAATTAAAACGGAAAAAAGATGCGGACAATGTGATCACAGTTACTTTCATGGTCAGACAAAGACAGCAATGACCAAAATAAATAAATAAAATTTGGAAAATAAGATTAAATATTTCAAAGCCATTGGCCCTAGGGCTCGTGCTAGAACTTTTAGCGACTTATGCAAAAGATGTTTCTAAAAGCCAGCAAGTTGCTTAGGTATCAACTACTTTGACAATTTCTTTCTGCAATAAAAGCTTGTTGATCTGTGTGTCTTTGATTGCAACCCTTTTTAGACTTTCTCATTTCTCATTATTCATTTCTCATGTTAATAAAACACAAATACCCTTTCGGCCTTTCTCACTTGATCACATATGATATTTAATAATTTTGGTTAAATCTATAAAACAATTTAATAAAATTATTTTTTTAAAAAAATTTAATATACATGGAATCATTTTCGGATCCAAAAATTGAATTTTGAAAGAGAATATTATTATTCAAATTTAATTTAATTTGATCCTATCTATAAGTAGTTTATCAAAAAACTAGCTTTCGCCTGCAAACTGTCCCATAAACCATTTGGTCTATTATCAATTTTTTTTTTCCAATTAGTTCAATTAGAGGCTTCCTACTTGCTATATTATAACTTGATGACGATTTAATCATAAACATATTTCTTCCTTTGTGTATAGTTGGAAAGCAACATAATTAAATAATTACATTTGAATATTTGTTTCTTGATTAATTAAATCGATTTAATTAATTTAAGCATAATTGGAGTTTTCTTTGCTAAATTTTGACTTTAGGTGATAATAGTGATTCATTGATAATATTAAAAAAAAAATTTGTAGATAAAAAAGAAGGAAATTTGATCTTTATGACAAGTACTAACTATCGAATCTCCACCCTATTATCTTTTTCCACTCTTGTGACGGTGTATGATTTGAGGATTATATATATATAAATTGTGATTATAATAAAATAGTTTTATCATATATAATTGTATCTGGCGAATTTGAACTTGGTTTAAATAATTCGTCCACTTCTATTAAAAACTGAATTCAATTTCTTCTGTTTAATTTTTTTGAAGACCTTTTTTTTAATGTAAAATAAATAAGTAAATAAATAGAAAAATCCCTTCCATCCCCTTTCCATTGCGCCTTATACTTAAATGGATCTGAATAGAAAAAAAGTTGCTAGGATTACTATTGTCTCTGATTTATCTTAGAATTAGTATCCCATACACTATCAGAAGTGTTTAAAAAATTGGATCAAAAGTTAAATCGGTAAAATCTTCGTTTATCGGTTTAATTGATTGGAACAGTTAGTTATATTAAATAAAAATTTAAATATTAAACATATATTATTTAATAGTAAATAAGTACTAAATATAATAAATATTTAATGAAACTATTTATTTAACTAAATGATATTAGAATAGATTGAAAAGGCGAAAAGATCAAATCTCATCATATACAATAGATTCAAAATGTCAAATATTAATATACACTTCACCAGTGTACGAAATAATTTTAACTTTATGCTGTCTTATTTGGAGAAGGAGCAGGTTCAATCGGTTGATTCATTCCTTTGTCTTAATGGTGAAAGGTTCCTAGACGAAGGTGAAAGGTTTCTGTATCTACAATTTTAACCCCTTATTCAAGAACCGCAAACCATTCCATATCCTTTGGTGAATTTAAGTCGCATTGAAATGATCGACACAGAGTGGGCAATGGCAGGCCACGCAAGTTTAAATTCATTTATTGATGAAGAGCTAGCGATGCATATATTCCTTTGTCACATGCTCATAGTCCAATTGTTCTGGAATGGAATCACTAGGAAACCGATGAGTTTTCTCATTTGTGAAATGCGACAAAGTAGATAGTTTTTCATACGCAAAGCCAAGCTTTTAGTCAAACTAATTGTTCTAATGACTTTTCTTTTTCTTGTTTGCAGTTTTAGGGCCAAATATATCTATATTTTCCAAATATAGATTTTAATTGTTCTTTTCTTTGCTGAAACATCTCATCTGGTTAACCAACAACATCTGTATTGGCAGAAAAATATAAAATATATATTTTGAACATAAAATAAAGTCTTCATTTATTAAGCAAGCAATCTCAGGTTTCAGTCAAATGCTATGACTTTGACTAAAAAATAATCTCTTAACATAATATAAGGTCTATTACGATCTCAAAATGGTAAAGAACACTTAAGAGGGAGATAGAAATGGAGGTGGAGAAGATAATTTCCTCAGGTAACAATGAAGATGAAGATCTTCTGCTTCCTGGTTTTCGATTTCATCCAACCGATGAAGAGCTTGTGGGGTTTTATCTTAAAAGGAAGGTGGAGAAAAAACTATTTAGTATTGACCTAATCAAACATGTTGATATCTACAAATATGATCCTTGGGATCTTCCAAGTATGATTCAATTTTCATTTTTTTTTTTTGTTTACAGTTTCTGAAACATATTCCTAATAGAAATTTCATCTAGTTAACTATCTTTGATTCCCTCTGATTGTTGAAGAAAATGGATTTAAGGGCGCGAATGTCAAGAAATTTAATTTCATGCATGTAATAAACTTTATTCTTTCTTACTATGGTGGTTAGTTGATGCTAACAAATTACTGTGGATGGTGCAGAAGTTAGCAAACTTAGCACTGTTACAGAGAAGGAATGGTACTTCTTTTGCAGGAGAGGAAGAAAATACAGGAATAGCATAAGGCCGAACAGGGTTACAGGGTCAGGTTTCTGGAAAGCTACTGGAATCGACAAGCCAATATACTCTGTTGGAGGATTTCAGGATTGCATAGGCCTCAAGAAATCCTTGGTTTATTACCGGGGAAGTGCAGGGAAAGGCACCAAAACTGAATGGATGATGCATGAATTTCGCCTTCCAGCCACTCAAAATCCTAGTCTTTCGGACACTAAGGACAACTTGCCAGAAGCTGTAAGATCCGTTTCCTTACCCTAAACTTCTTTATTAACTTAGATTAGTCTCTCTTGAAAACCTTTCCCTTTGGTTATAGCTAATTAAATGATAGATATTTTTTTCTTCATGGGGTTGTTGCAGGAAGTTTGGACACTTTGCAGAATCTTTAAGCGTGATGCTCCATGTAGAAAGTTTGCATCAGATTGGCAAACTAAGAAGTATGATCCTTCCAAACAAAATACTACTGCTAGCAGCTCCAGAACACGCAGTGTAGAGTCAGACAATAGTGTCCAGTTTGAGAGTTTTAGAGTTTTAGATGACAAGGAGATTGAAAGGAAGCTTGTCAATGATCATTTCCTTGGAGGGAACCAGTTCTTTGCAGGAACAACTCAAGTACTTCCATCGTATTTAAGCTTTTCTAACCCAAATGGAGATGAATACTTCGGGCAACAAAACTGGGATGAGCTTAGGCCAGTGGTTGACTATACCTTAGGTACATCACTGCTACACGGTGATTGGTAGATGTTAGGGGGTATATCATATATAGCGAAATAATCCTGAGTCTCTTTGACAGATATATACTAATAGATTTTAAGTTGGATGCTCGTATTTTTTTAGTGTGGAAAAACTAGATGAAGACTATAATCACACAAATTAATGTCAAGAAAGAGATGGGAATCCCTTTTTTTTTTTTTTTTAATACGTGGGAGTCGGTAGTACATTAGTGTGTTTAGGAGGAAAAACGTTTTAGAGAGTACAATCTGATTTACAATTGGTTTAATAGTGAAGTTCATTAGAACATGCCCATGTCTGTGTTTAGGAGGAAAAACGTTTTAGAGAGTACAATCTGATTTACAATTGGTTTAATAGTGAAGTTCATTAGAACATGCCCATGTCTGTTCTTGGTTTTAAATTGCAGCATGGTAAAAGGGTAGAAATATACTGTTCGGAGTTACTTCCCAAGGTCAGATAAGGTTGCCTCAACCTCAGATGTCCTTTGCCTTTTTTTTTTGTGCTGTAATTTGTGACATAGTTATCACTCATTGTCAATGTGAAATTACTACTGTTCCTTTGTTGTTAACAGCAATTTAGATTAATAGTATTCCAGTCATGGTAAATGGATCAAGAATATTAACCAAGAATTGATGCACGCTTTTGCTATTTATTTATTTATTTGCCTTTCTGTTTAGACCTTTTAGTGGTGAATGAAATCGAGAGGGGGGTGAATTGATTTCTCAAAATTTTAATAAATTAAATATTTGATAAATAAAATGAGAAATCTAAACAATAAACTTTGGAGTGCAAGTTAGTGAATAAAAATAAACAATTAAAGCAAAGGGAAAGAAGAAGCAAACTTAATGATTTATAGAGGTTCGGCCTCAATTGCCTACGTCCTCTACCTCGGCCTCACTTGCCTCAGATTTTCACAATTCACTAATTTGAATTGTTTACCTTTCAAGGACAAGGTATAACCTTTACACTCCCTATCTTTCAAAGCTAAGATAGAAACCTCTACCCCTTATCTTTTGTAGCTAAGAGAGAATCCTATCTCATTACTTTTGAAGGTTAAGTAGAAACTTTCTCTACTTTTCAATGGTTAAGTAGTAACCTCCCCTTTTTACAAGGATTTGAGTGTAAACAAATAAAACCTCTAAAGGTTAGGTGTTTGCAAGAATTTTTGGCTCAAAAGAAATATGTATCTAAAGATATAAAATGAAGAATACAAAAATAGGAAGAATTAACCTTATAAAAAGATAAACTACTTAGCAAAAATGATGGAGAAAATGAAAGATATGACTCTAAGCACAATCTCTTGGTTCTTCTTCT
>JBBYHM010000022.1:9800635-9843037 GCA_038381775.1 Adansonia rubrostipa | reverse complement strand
TATATATAAATATATAATTATTAAATATTAAATATTAAAAGTTCGGTTAATTCGGTTAATTCGGTTAATAATTTTACAAACTGATAATCGACCGAATTAACCTAATAAACCGATATAAAAAACCGATATAATCATCGAACCGACTTAACCGAATCGAATTAACTAAATTTCATCGATTAAATAAGTTAAGTCGATTTGAACCGACTTATGCTCACTCTTAGATAGAAGCTCCCCACAGCTAACCCTCCACTTGAACCTTTTGAACTAACTCTGACATAATATTGCATTCCACATTTCTTTCGTGTCTGATCCAACCTTTTTTTCGTGTAGCTTCATTTCGGCTGTGAAAAACGAAATGAGGATCTTCTTTCTTCAACAAATGCCAAAGACTTCTAACTGCATGTGGATCCCAAGCCCATGGCATTTCCATGCTAAAGACCTCATTGGTCTCAGGGGGACTAGGTACCAGTCCTCGTTGATTGGATTTGTGTATTCTCCTCGCTGCCATCTACCCGTCGTTGCTTTGGAGCTTGAATGTCAATCTGCATGCTATTGGCCCAATCATCTGACTCAGCTATTTTCCTTTTCACCGAGCCTTTTCCAAGCCCACGTTATTTATTTTAGGCTTATGAATACGAAAAATTTTTTAAATTAATAAAATTATTTTTTTATTATTTATCTTTTTACTAAATGACACTAGAATAATAAGATTTGCATGATTATTTCATCTTCTTTTAATTTTAGATTAATTTTCAATTAATTAGTATTGTAGTTATATCCTAATTAAACTAAGAAATTACATAATAAAATAAATGCATTTTATTAATTATATAATAAGATTTATGAGATTATATTAACTTCTTTTAATTTAGATATACTTCACATCCATTTGAATTACACAATCATAGTAATTTCAATTATTCAAAGTAGACATGTCCATGAGTCGGACAACCCATTTGGCCCAACAGGTTCGACCTGATTGTGTTTTCATATTTCGAGCCAAGCCGACTTAAAACAGTATTTTTAAATTTAAAAATATATTTTTATTTTAATTTAATTATAAAATATATAAATATTAATATCAAAATAATTTTTAATAAAGTGAGTAGTAATTCGAGCCTAATGGATAGGTTGGGCCAAGCTAAGTTCAAGCTTGGACTTAAAATTAAAAATTTTTTCAAGCCTCGACCCAACCCGTTCATTGGACACCTCTAATTCAAGCTACTCAATGAGCAAAGAATTTTAATTTTAGATTAATTCTTAATTAATTAGTATAACATTTATATACTAATTAAATTATAAAATATATTTATTAGCATCCAACATAAAATCTTGATTTTATGTTGTTTCATTTTTGTTTATTTCTTTCTTGTTTACCTTTCACTTTCCAAGTTGTTCTTTTTTTATGCAGTTTTATTTTGAAATATTGTTTGCAATAGTATCAAATAATATTTTTTAAATATTGATGCAGATTAAATGGCAATTATTAATATCAGTAATTTAAAAATATCTAAAAAAGAATGGAGCATCGAAGTGATGGTTTTTTGAAGAGGAAATGTTGAGACATATTCCAATGACGGGAGGAAAAATAATTTTAATTGATGATGAGTTAATATTATGGTATTTAAATTTAAATTTTTAATTTAATTTTATCCAAATTATTTTTAATAATTTATTTTTTCAAATTTTTAAGCAATCAAAATTCAAGATATGATTTTTAATGATGTCGTGCAAAGTTCAAATATCATTTTCAAAAGAAAAAGACTTGCACTATTTGAAATAGTGTAGTGAAAATATCATTTGACAAGATTATTAATGTTTATAATAAAATTAAAATCGTCATTGATAAAATATACCATTGTTAATATAGTAATTTCTCTAATCTATAAAAATATTTTGTAGTATATTTTGTTGTTCTTTCAATGATTATCGTTATTGATTAAATAGCTTGATTTTGGACAGGTTTCGTCTAAGGAAGAGAGTCATTTGCTATAAAAGGGCATTTTTAGTTTCTATGAAGTCACTAGACATTATGAGCCAAAACTATTTTCTGTTTTTTTAATTCCATAATTAGGATTTGAAATTAAAATATTTTAAAATCATTTTTACTAATGGTTTCGAAACAAATAAGTCATAATTATGAATCAAATCCATCGTTAAAAAAAAAAAAAAAGGCTTTTAGTTTGGCTGGCGTCTCTTTTATGCGCTGTTGGCAAGTTGCAAGCTGATCTTCAAAAGCTACCTGAATCAAACCCAGAATCCGACTGACCACCACTGTGTCTACTACCATTTTTCGTCGTTGACAGTCGCTTGCTAGTGTCGAAATTCTTCCAAATGCTACCCGAAAACTCCTCTTTCTCTCCTTTTTGCATTCTTCAAGTTAGATTTTTCCAAAAAACTTATTGTAAAGCCTAGATTTTGAGGAGTGGCTTCTTAAAGCTAGAATAAATCTAGAACAAAAGGTAAAATGGTTTAAAAAGAAAGGGGATGCAAACAATAAGAGGAATTCTCGTATGGTCAATGACTCGTTGTCAGATAAAAATTGTAAATATATGTGGGAGGATGCGAAAGCTACTTGGAATCTGGGGAAATTGCTATCTACAAATTGTGAAGATGAAGTTATTATGTTTTTAGTTTTTAGAGATTAATCCAGGGACGTCGTGTATTTATATGGGGGGTGGTATTTATATAATGTATTTATATCGAAGTCTTTTGTTCGTAGATATTGCGGTTCTGTTGGTTTGTTTTGTATTTATGGGTTTGACTGTCTTAGGTGTTTGTCCTGCTTCCTAGAGGTTCTAAGATGAAGGTGCTTTGGTGGAATGGCAGTAGTTTGCGTAGTGCCTCCAAGAGTTCTTTTTTAAAAAAATATTATTGGTTCTTTCAGTGCTTATATGATTCACCTCCAAGAATCAAAGGTGGGGACCTTTACTAATGCATTGGGGGCTCAATTGTTTTGATTGGGGGTGTTCGGCTGCAAGGAATTAGGGGGCTTCTTTTTACTTGGGATACATCCCTTTTTTTTCTTCTTTTGGTACTTATAGGTGAATCTGGGCTTGCTGGAGTTAGGGATGTATTAAAAAATTTGGACTAAAATATTGTGGCCGTATTCTTTCGGCTACTTTGCATGTGCGACTCTAATGACGCAGAGCAAAGAGCAACAAAAATTGCCCTGCATCTCGTTGCTTGGTCAGGGTTGCTTTGTTACATCATTTACTTTGGTTTTCTTATGTTCTTTAAAGTTTTTTATTTGCTAAGAAATTCTACCCTCAGTACCCTTCTGTTAGTCAGCCGTGTCGTGATTGAAGTGGAGTGTTCAGTCCTTCTGTCCAAGTGATTTGGATTTATTTCACCTTTGATGTTAGTGAATTGGTGCTTGAAGGTGAGACAATAATTAAAACAGGTGTAGACCTCATGGATTTTTTATTGTCTGAAGATTGTTGATGGGGCTATTTCTATGTGGTAAACGAGTTCCGTGAAGCAAATATCTTGCAGATTGAAACGAGATGTTCCAAGTATGTCCGTAAATTGAGCTAAGGTTCCTTGTGCTGATTGTGTAGTTTCTGCTGCAAGTAACGACTTATATGATTAGTTGTATGAATGAAATAAAATATAGTCGGGAGAATCTTGTTTTTGTTAGTGAGGTTTGACTTCTTTCAACGTTTTAGGTGAGTTGGAAGAATACTGTGATATTAGGTGGTTTTTACAGTGTTCTTTATTTTATTTTTGGGTGTTCGTTTACTAGACTCAAAGCTACGGTTGTTAATGTTATAACCAGAATCCTTTTTCGTTAATACAATGTACTAGCTTGTCTCAAAAAAAAAAAAAAAAAAAGCCTAGATCTAAGCCAAAAAAATTGCCGCCACCACCTCCATTTTCTCGCTAATTTTTTCCAATTTTCTCTCTCTTAAACCCAACAACGGCCTTTTATAATGTATATTTTTTATTTCTGGATATAAATCGTTTTTAAATTAATTTTTAAAATATATTTATTTTTTTATATCCGTTGAGAAATCGTTATTAAAGTTGGCAAGGTTTGAACACCTACTAGGAACTCGCACCTGCAGAAGGTGAGTTCCCAGCATATGCAAGGGAACTCACCTTGAGAGGGCGAGTTATCTTCAGCATTTTGGGAACTCACCCTAAGGTGGGGAGTTCCCAAAGTTATTTTGTTTCCCGATCTTTCTATTTTTTGTCATTTTTCTACAATTACGGTTTATTTCATTTTGCTGTAATAAGATTATGATTTTAATTTTTTAAAAATTATAGTTCAGTACAATATAATTTTAAGTTTATATTTGAATAAATATTATAGATTTTTAATTTTTGATATGATGGTAATGATTTATACTGATAGTTTATGGTTTCACGAATTTTGGATATGTTGTGTGAGTATATTAAATTTAGTATAAATATAAACATACTAACATTTGAAAATTGAATAAAAAATTTTAAACAACTTCAATTTATATATAAGATTTTACATTAACATATCATTTACTAGCATTATCGTTGATGCAAACTTTCCCCCGAGATGCCGGATTTGTAAGAACATTTGTTACGACTATCGCCTTTAATCTTGCATAATCCGTAATGCTTTGGTTGGCGTCTCTCTAAGGTACATTTCATTATGAATATGACTTGATTTTGGCAAGCTTTTTGGATCTCTTTGCATTTCTAGATTAGGATGTAGTTGTTGACCATTATATTCCGGCCAATAATCTTTATGCCCAATAGGTTGAAACTCATGTTGATAGACATTAGATATAATCTCTAGTCTATAAACAATGTCCACATATAGCATGCAATCTATATGGACATGAGCACAAGCAGCTATAACGTGTGAACATGGGTACCTTTGTGCTTAAAAATTTCCACAGTTATACCACCTCTCTTTAAGATTGACTTTATAGTTTGAAGCTACAACTCACTTCTATGGGTTTTCTAACTCTTCAACCAGGAAAGATTGATTTACTCGGGTAAACCCACGAATAAGGTTAGAGTTAGCTTTCCTTCGATTTTCTCGTATGGCATCAGTGACTATTTCACAGTATGTGTGATCAGCCTCCATCATTTCTATCTGCTTGTTCCCCATCTTAACAAATAGTTTTGCCAATTTAAATTACGTTGCTTGGACTAAAGTAGTTATGGGAAGATGCGAGTTCTCTTCAACATTGAATTTATACATTCAGCAAGGTTTGTTGTCATATGTCCTTAGCTTTTTCCTTCATCATATGATTAAGTCCACTTCTCTCTCGGGATCCTATCAATCCAATCGGCTGCTTTTGCATTTTTTGCATGAAGATTTTCATAGTACCATTGAAAATGAGGTCCCCTTAACTTGTACACTATTGAAATCATATGTTAATTTACGAACTTGTAAACAATTTGTTAATAAAAAAGAAAATTGAGAGGGTTAAATAACCATAATTATGAATACATACCCATGTTAACTAGGGGTAAGCATTCGGTCGATTCGGTCGGTTCAGTCAAAAAATTTTTCAAACCGAATTAACCGACTTAGCTAGAGGAACCGACCGACATTTTTAACCATAACGGAATTAACTGAACCGACTAAATTTTGGTCGGTTTGGTCGGTTAGTTCAGTCAAATCGATTTATTGGGTCTTGGGCTAATGGTTGTATATTTGGGTTGGGAATGGGTTTAATTGGGCTATTAATATATATAAATATATAATTATTAAATATTAAATATTAAATATTAAAAGTTCGGTTAATTCGGTTAATAATTTTACTAATTGATAACCGACTGAATTAACGAAATAAACTGACATAAAAGACCAACAGAACCATCGAACTGACTTAACCAAATCGAATTAACCAAATTCCATCGGTTAAATCGGTTAAGTCAGTTTGAACTGATTTATGCTTACCCCTAAATTATTAAAAACTTGACGATGCAAGTCTTTATTATTAAACCTCCTCATAAAATTAGCTGCAATATCTCGAATGCAATATAGAAGATATGCATGTGGAAGTTTCCATGCACTACCCGAGTCTCTAATGACAGATTTGATGGATTCATGTCGATCAAAAATTAAGCAAATGCTAGGTTGTGTAACAACATATCTACGTAAATTGCAAAAGAAATGACCATGCATTCTTTTGTCTTATCCTCCAAAATTGCGAAGGCAATTGGTACAATGTTTTGATTGCCATCTTGTGCAACAGCTAACAACAATGTCCCTTGGTATTTTTCATATAAGAATGTACCATCTATTTGTAGAATAGGCTTACAAAAGGGAAAGCCTTCAATGCAAGACTTAAAAGTCCAAAAAAGTCGATGGAAAATACGCTTACCTTGCACCATTAGTTGGCCGTTGTATGTAGGTATGTTTGTAATTCCACTATTTTGCCATGAACAAAATGTTGCATTGCACCTAACCATTTTGGCAGATCGTCGTAGGATTTATCCTAATCGCCAAACAGTCGAACAATTGCCTTCTGCTTTACTATCCATGCTTTCTTATAGGAGGTCATGTATCCATACCTATTCCATATCTTTGTGACCAAAACCAAAATAAAAATGGTCAGATTTGCTTATACTAAAGACAAAATGCATGAACAAATCATGTTAGAATCAAATTTCAAATGATCTTATGAAATTTGTCTAGATGTACAAGTATGAGGGCCATTGTATTTTCTAATCTTCCAAACTTGTTTTTTTTAACAATGTTGCCCGTATACTTCAATTGCAGCCCGGCCATAAATTGTACACTTACCATGATATTTGGTTGGTGTAGATTCAACAACTCTGTAATCAATGGAGTTTTGATATTACAGTGCTTGATAGCTAAAAGCACCGCCTTTTTCGTAGCAAACTATGTCCTAACACAGAGATCATTGGTAGATGGATTCCAGGTTAACGGCATACCTAAGATATGAGTCTGTTCTAGAAATTCTACCATGTACATTGCATCCAAATCGAGGGTGCGAATATAGGTTGCATGCTCAAACTGACGAAGAGGACCACTACCTCCAGTAGATGACAAATGATGAACGTTGATAGTTGCTATGACATCTAGGTCAGAATCATTGTTATCATCACTATCATCAAATTCAGCATACTCTTCTGGCTCACTAAAGTCTCCAACATATTCATAGTGGGGTCCAGATGACTTATCAGGATTGAGATCAACGTTAAATGAACTTGATCCTTCACTTTTCATTTCAACACCTTTAATTAGAGACTCTGTCATCATGGAGGTGTGTGCGTATCATCTTTAGTGATAGGAATTGTTGGTGGCAGAGATACATTGTACACTTACCGTGATACTTGGTTGGCGTAGATTTAACAACTCTGTAATCAATAGAATTTTTGATATTATAGTGCTTAATAGCTAAAAGCACTGTCTCTTTCATAGCAAACTGAATCCTAACACAGAGATCAGTGGTAGATGGATTCCAGGTTGACGATATACCTAAGGTATGAGCATATTCTGGAAATTCTGCCATGTACATTGCATCCAAATCGAGGGCACGAATATGGGATGAATGCTCAAACTGACGAAAAGGACCACCACCTCCAGTAGATGATAAATGATAAACATTGATATTTGCTACAACATCTGGGTCAAAATCATTGTTATCATCGCTGTCATCAAATTCAACATACTCTTCTGGCTAATTAAAGTCTTCAACATATTCACAGTGGAGTCCAGATGACTGATCAGGATCGAGATAATATTGAATGTACTTGATCTTCCATTTTTCATTTCAACACCTCTAATTGGAGACTCTGTCATCATGGAGGTGTGTGGGGCATCATCTTTGGTGGTAGGAACTGTTGGTGGCAGAGACACATTGTACACTTACCGTGATACTTGGTTGGCATAGATTTAACAACTCTATAATCAATAGAATTTTTTATATTATAGTGCTTGATAGCTAAAAGCACTGCCTCTTTCATAGCAAACTGAATCCGAACACAGAGATCATTGGTAGATGGATTCCAGGTTGACGATATACCTAAGGTATGAGCATATTTTGGAAATTTTGCCATGTACGTTGCATCCAAATCGAGGGCGCGAATATGGGATGAATGCTCAAATTGACAAAGAGGACCATTGCCTCCAGTAGATGATAAATGATAAACATTGATATTTGCTACAACATTTTGGGTCAAAATCATTGTTATCATCGCTGTCATCAAATTCAACATACTCTTCTGGCTAATTAAAGTCTCCAACGTATTCACAGTGGAGTCCAGATGACTGATCAAGATCGAGATCAACATTGAATGAACTTGGTCCTCCACTTTTCATTTCAACACCTCTAATTAGAGACTCTGTCATCATGAAGATGTGTGGGGCATCATCTTTGGTGGTAGGAATTGTTCGTGGCAAAGATGAATAATGGAAGGGTTCAACAAAATTATTCATCAATACCTGTGCATCGAGAGGAGGTTGACATACACGAGTGTCAAATGGCCATGAAATTTGTGTTAGTACGTTGCATGCGCTATGGATATTTTAAGGCCCACCATTATCATTAACATCCTCTAGCTCAACATATAACTCAATTATACCGACATTAAAAAATTATTGATGGGCCTTAAACATGCATGTTACATCATCATCATCTTCAACTGAGAAACTCTTATATTGGACACATCCTTCCCCATAGAAATAGAAAGCCTATACTTGATCTCTGACACTTTCCTTCCATTCCCAGCTTTGATTTTTGTATGAATTTTAGCCTTCAGTTCCTCTATTGTGATGCCTTCCTTAACAGTAATGCTTTTTGGACAGTCACTTTGGAATATAAGACCTTCTCCATTGTTGAAAATTTGTCAATCAAAGTAGATAAGTGTGGCAAATCTATTGCTCATCTTGTCAAATTCACGTTTAGCAGGAAACCGCAAAGGCTAGAATAAAGAAACAATATCAATAAACTCTACAAACAAATTTCATACAAATTGGGAAGAATATGACAATGAAAATGAATAAAAATGAGAGTAATGAACTAAGGTAGTTATAATCAAGTAAAAAAAAAACTTTATTAGCCATTAGTCATCTTTTTTCTATTGTGTCAAAAGGAATCTAATACCCGTGCATCTGTCACATCTTTCAGGTTCTAAAAAATTTATTAAGCATTAGTCATTTTTTCTATCATGTTAGAAGGAATCTGATACCCCATGCATCTATCATTTTTTTCGGGTTTCAAAAAATTTACTAGGCATTGGTCATTTTTTTGTTGTGTCAGAAGGAATCTGATGCCCCATGCATCTGTCACATCTTTTAGGTTTCAAGACATGCATCTGTCACATCTTTCGAGTTTCAAAAAATTTATTAGGCATTAGTCATCTTTTTTTCTGCCGTGTTAGAAGGAATTTGATACCCCATGCATCTGTCACGTCTTTCAGGTTCGAAGAAAGTTATTAGGCATTAGTCATCTTTTTTCTCTCATATCAGAAGGTATCTGATACCCCATGCATCTGTCACATCTTTTGGGTTCCAAGACATGCATCTGTCATATCTTTTGGGTTCCAAGACATGCATTTATCACGTCTTTCGGGTTTTAAAAAATTTATTAGGCATTTGTCATCTTTTTTCTGTCGTGTCAGAAGGAATCTGATACCCCATGCAATGTCACATCTTTTGGGTTACAAAAAATATGTTATGTATTAGTCAAATATTTTTTGTCATGTCAGAAGGAATCCATTATATGATTCGTAATTTCCAAAACATCTTTCCAGTTTCAAGAAATATATTATGTATCTTTTTTTTAAATAAGATCAATTTTAATGTTAACATCTTTTCTATATAAGATATTATATCAATGATCATATATGATAAAAAAAGAAATTATACCAAAAATTTTTAAAAGATAAAAATGCATATAGTACTGTCATATAATAATGATAAAAATACATATTAGACAAATCACTACACATGAAACTTTATTGACGGAGGGACCTTTCGCGCTATGTTGAACAACAATGTGGAGCTCTCCTATTACAAGGTGGCAATATTTGTCGTTCAATATTACCAGTTTCATTGCCACGAGTACTCTGAGTTCGACGTCCTAGATCTCTTATTGTCATTACTGGTGCTTCTTCTTGAGTGGTTTCTTCTTGAGTGGCTTCATTTGTAATATCGAAAACCATAAATCCACCACTCATAGACATACTAATATATGTCATACCCAAAAATGGATTCTAGCTGTTGGAGGAGGTAACACCTATCGCACCATAAAATGGATTCAGGGTACTCGTACACCATAACCTAAAACTGGAGTACCACACTAGTACATGGTAGATAGATATGCTAGACTTGGAGTCATTGTCAGGAGGTCAATATCTAACCTACTACTTAGTGGCTTTGGCCGATAACACCTATCCTTATCATCATCCCTTACGTGACTAAAAAATGTTGATGACTGAATGATAATCCACGATCACATTCTGGTTTGGGATGACTAAATGACATCCTAGGTGCATTAACATTATGAACATCTGCCAAAGTAAGTGGTCTCATCCTCCGACTAGCACGCAATGATGAAAAAGTAAAAGGTCGACCTTGTTCACAAAACCATCTCATGTATTCATTTGATAACTCGAAATTGTTATTCATTATTTTAGAACTAGAAGCAATAAGTATAGAACAGTTTACCCAATATCAGATCCATTTTCTATGCTTTTTGACTCAGTTCTCTGCATGATTACTGTGCATGCCAATTTTGTGAACTTTGTCAAGATTTATTGGTGTTTTAGGGATTGGTTGTTGCATCCCAAATTGGCGTAGGACCCTATTTGCCTGGTGCCACACTACAACTTGAAAGCATATCAGTGCCATATTTGCATGCCATATGTGGCTACTTTTATATGCTTCCACTGTAAGCCATGCCATTATCTCATCAGAACGATATGGCATTCGCAAAAACTGCAAAAATACATAAATATTATTACTGAATAATATGGCATCTGTTGGGTTAAATACACACGTACTTTAATTAACTACTTTAAAATGTTTACCCTATTAGAGGTAACGCGTTCAAATCTTCCTTTGATACTTTCGAACTCAGTTAGTGTGAATCTATAATCTTTTTTACCGCACCATTTGTTCAAATATATATCAAATTTTAATAATTTATATGTAAGTATAACCTCTACACTAATGCAATATAATGAAGTACTGAAGTTTATTACATTAATGCGAGAGGGTATGTAGGCTGTGCACTAACTCTCGGTGCAAGAAATGGCATCTAATACAAGCCCATGACTACAGTAGCCATAAACAACCACCTATGTCATGGGTGCCTTTAGTTGCGGCCTGACAGAGTTTCATATATAAGTGTTATCAAATTTATACCACGCAAGTGCATGTATCGTAATAAATACTATAGTAATGAATAGAGTATCGTTCCCACAAGGAATTGTACTAAATCTGCTAAGTACTAAAATTAACACAATTTAATCTTATTAAATAAATATTTAAAAGATTCTTAATTAAAATTAAAATTAAACTAGATTAACTAAATTAAATTTAACTAAAATAGGAAAAAAATTTAAATGAGGTCTACTTAATCAATAATAAAAACCTAGGATTACTATTTCCCCCAACACTTCATTTAAATTTGTTTTATCCTCTTAACTTGACTAATGATATTGAGTTGTTAACCTAGAGTTCTAATTCATTTATAAGTATCTTCCGATGGTCTTATAAAAATATTTCTTTCAACCAATATACTATGTTCCTATGCAAATTGAATTAAAAGAAACTCATTAAGCTTAGACTTTAATTTGGTTACATATGGCATGCTCGTATAGTCCTATCTAACATGCAAATCAATTCATCCTAATAAATTAATATGAAACATATGTCATTCAATCCAGGTCTAAATATAAAATTCCCTTGTTGAAGTTCATTAAGGTTACCAAGTCAATCTAATTGGTTGCGAGTCAACTAGAAGCATTAAGAACAAGATTGAACAAACAACTCAATTATCATTAAATCAAGAAAAGAAAAATAAAATAATCCAAACTACATCTTGAGTTCCATTTTAATCTTAGAAAAATAAATTTAGCTCATATTGATTAAGTAAAACACAAAACAATGAAGTTCCACTATCATAAATATTACAATAAAGATAAAAAGATAAAGGGAAAAGAGAAAACTGAGAATTGTTAAATTTTGATCTTCAACTTCTTCGATCTTTCTCCTATCGCAAAACCTTGATAGCTTCTCTTCTTCTTTAAAACTAATAGCTATAAAATATCTAGGGATGCCTCTAAAACCTAAACATAAAGATATTATTTATAGGCAAAACCCAGAAGTGAAGAAACTTGATTTGCAAGAAATTTGAGCATGTATTTTTAGAATTTTCCAACTTAGAATCACCTTGCTTTCTTGAGTCCACTTTTCCTTGTTATATTTTGGAAGCTCCTTAGCGTTTTTGACCTACAAAAAATAGGTAAATTATTTAAATAACTAAGTAATTAAAATATAAAAAAAGTAAATAAGACTAAATTAAAAACTACTAAAATAAAATATTACTAAATTAAAAACTACTAAATATGAATGATATGTAAATAAAAATCTCTAAGACTTAGCTAATTTAATATGTATAATGAGACTAAATAACTTTATGTTATAGAGTTATCAATAAGAATCCTAAACAACCTGAACCCCAATTATAATTTCCAGCCTCTTTAAAATCTCACAAAATTGAAAGATACAGTAAATGAACCCGATTACTAAATTTATTGGACAGTAACATTCCTCCAATTAAGCATAAAATATATGCTCTAGCAGCACATTATATATCTCGTATGGTTAGATTTTGTGGGAGTGTAGCGAAAGTTTTTTCTAATCAAATTATTTTCAGTCTTGAGTCATCTAAATAGTTATAAGGAGGTATCTAACCCAATAATCCAAGGCATACATCAGCCCATTCCAAAAGGCTTCCCCTTGTTACTACCTCGGCATCAACTGGGAGTCCCAACTGAAGTGTAACATATTCTAGGGTGATCGTGCATTCACCGCATTGAAGATGAAATATGTATGTCTTAGGTCCCCATCGTTCAATCAAGGCTTTTGTTAGTCTAGACTCATATTGTGGGGTTCTAACTAAAACTGCATGGTAAAATCTAGCAGACCTTAGATAATCCACAATATATGCATTTGGTTCTTCCAAAGCAAATTTTCGTGGTCATAACTCGCGATCATAATCATGTTATAAAAATCTAAATTCGTAATATTCAAATATTTGATTAATAAAATTTTAGTACCTCGGATAATACCCTTGACGATATATGAATTTCTTGCAATCTCAACAATGACGACGATGATGATGATGATGATGATGATGAAGCCATTATATTAATCGAAATTAAGTCGACAAAAACTAAAATTTTTTAACATTAAAATAACTTAATATACTAAACTAAATCAACTTCTACAATAAAAAACCTTAATTACAACAAAAATAAATTCATCATGATAATAAATGATGAAGTATATTATAATAAATTACAAAGTTAAATACCACATTCTTTTTCTTTAAATAAAAAAACAAAAATCATACCTTAATCTCTCTGACAAATTTCAATTTCTACAGAAAATCTTAATTATTACAAAAAATATTAAATCATGATAATAATAATAATAAATTGCAAAGTTAAATATCATGTTATTTAAATCAAAACCTTAAATCATACCTTAATCAAAACTAATTATTATAATAATATTAAAAACTATGATAATAAATTACAAAACTAATTATATTTTAATATTATAAAAATATTTCTATAAATAAAAAATAAAACATACGTGAAAAAAATTGTAAAATTTTTCTTCACCCTTCTCTTCACTACCAGAAAAAGAGCTTCAAGCTTTATTTATAAAGAGCTGGAAGCTCTTCTCTCATTTCCCTTCTTCCGCTTCCACCCCCCACCAATAATTCATCCCCCCTGATAATGTTTAAGGTCACGGACTTTGTTGTCTATGACCTTTAAAATGCATCAAAGCGTATCACGTACCCTACCATAAAACCCAGCTCCCCTAACAAAATAATTATGGGGGGGAGAGGGAATTTCGCTGCTAAGTACTCGCCCCATCATGAGGCAAGTACTCATGGGTAGGTTGAGAACTCTCCCACTGGATCGATGAGTTTTTAACGCAAATTCAAAATTAACACATTTTGAGAATTAATCTTCAAACGGTATATTTTGAAAAAATAAAAAAAATTGATATTATTTAAGTAAAAAAGCCCTAAACAACCATAGTATAGTGAAATCTCCCAAATAAAAAACAAAACCCACCATACGAGATGTTACCATAATTCTTTAACTTATTGAAAGAGACTAAATCCGCATTTTATTTATAGTAAAGCTGCCATTTATACAATCTCACCTTTGTTTTATCTCTCTAAAAAATCTTATGCTTTGTTTAATTTCAGAAAACTTAAATCAACATCTTTTTTTTCCTCTAGTTTCAACTTTATCTTTACTGGTTTTCTCCTTGTTTAAGCATTTTTTTAATTTATTTAGGAATTTTGAGAAATTTGTGAAATCAAGTAAGAAAGTTAGGGTTAAGGTTTAGATTTGATTTGGATTTGAAAATTTTAAGATTTTTTGTGTTTACTACAATTTTAATTTTCAAAGAGAGCAATTATTCAATTTTTGTTATTAATTATAAAAAAGTAAATTTTATTATTTATTCCTAACCCTAAATGTATTTTGGTTGGAAAAATAATTAAGGTTAGGGCTTTGGTTGGGCAATAATATGTGAAAATCAAATAACTATTTTTAATGAAATTTAGCTACCACATCATCAAAATAAAAAGCCACATTAGGAAAACGAAAGCCACCTCACTAAATTTAACAGAGATAATAGAAAATGTTTGCAATTGGATTGAAATTCAATATCCTATATAGTAGAGGTAACAAAATTTTTCAAATTATTGTCGAGGGATTAAATTTGCATATTGTCTATATTACAAGGTTTACATAATTTAACCTAAGTATAACATAAATTATTAAAAATGTCATTTGTGTTTAAATGTTTTAAATTGCATTTATTTTAAATATTATGTTTATATCATATTTCATACTATAATCAAAATAATATATATGGTACAATTAGTTAATTACATACAAAGAGACATTGGTTCTAGAATTTATATATTCACCAATGAATTGAGCTCAAACCCCACTCAAATAATTAATTAAATAAATTTGAGATTTTATATAATTTGAAATTTTTTTGTTTTATATTAGAAAAAAATTATGAGCTTAACAGAATTATTTAATACTATTTAATAAACTTAATATCATTTGTGTAAAAAAAAGTTTTAAATTGATTGATTATTAAATTAAATTTTTTGATAACTACTATTTTTATTTCTGCTAGATATATGTTGAAGAATGTTTTCATTTTTTAGCGGCTTAAATTTTTATTTTAATTAATGGTCGATCTATACTTTCAATAACTCAATATCATTTGTGTTAAAAAATTTTAAGTTGATTGATTATTAAATTTTATATTTGATAACTATAATTTTTATTTCTACAGGATATATATTGAAGATTATTTTAATTTCTTAATGGGTAAATTTAGAGTTTAATTAATGTCTAACCAATATATTTAATAATTCAATATCATTTGTGTCAAAAAAAGGTTTTTAGTTAATTTATTATTAAATTATAAATATTTGATAACTATAACTTCTATTTTAGAAGATGCGTATTAAAGATTAATTTATTTTTTAGTAGCTTAAAGTTTGAGTCCATGCAATGCAAATAAATTTTTTTAATAATCCTAATTGCATGTTTCCATTTAAATACCTTGTCCTATTTATCTCTTTTCTTTTGATTACTCCATCTATGATTGAAATTAGGGAAAAAATTATAATAAATAAACACGTAGTATCACATGCTGCACACGTGACATAGAAAATTATTAGTTATATAAAAGTATAGAAAAACCAAAAGTGCTAATAGTAAACTACGTAAATATTTTTTAAAAAAATTAAAATTAACAAAATTATCCTATTTAAATGGTAACTTTATAAATTTATTTAAATTAATAACTACTTAAAATAGGGTAAATATAACATTAAATGATTTTAAAATTAATTAACTTTCGCTTTATAAATATGTAACTTTTATTAGTTTATTTAAATTTAAATGAACGAAAAAAATTAAAAGTAGAGTCTAAGTTAAAAATTTTGGAATAGTTAATAAATGATGAATAATATAAGAGCAAAAAATTAATAATATAATAGTAAATGATTAATAACATGGGTTAGATTTTTTTTTTTTTGATAATATATCAATAAATTATTAATAATATAATACTAATTATTAATAATATATTAATTAACTATGAATAATATGGAAAAGAAATTAATAACGTATTAGCAATGAATAGCATGATTATAATTATTGACAAAATAATAGTAAATAATTTATTATAGTAATAAATTTTATAAATATTAATTGTAAAAATTTTATAATTTACTATAGTAATAAATTTTATAACATCCAACTGTAATTATAATTTTGTTTTTGAAATTATGTTAACTTAATAGGCTAACTTACAATTAAGTCATTAAAATCAAAACTTTTAGATTATATTTTTTTCAAATAAAAATTGTTAGAAAAATTTTTTTGAACATTTAATATTTAATGGATAAAATAATAGCAATTGAATACATCATAGACTGATTATATAAAATTTTAAAGTATGCATAAAGTAGTAATATAAAAGGGTAAAAGAATTTTACACTTTTACCGACAACCATGTTTGTGACACAATTAATTTTTGAATTTATAATAGCTTAATAGATTAACTCAAAACTAAGTTTATGTTACATGTTTTTAGATTAAAAATCTTTATTAAAATAAATTTAGTAAAAAATGATATATGAGATAATAGGAAACTATAAATTATATAATAATCAATTCCATAATACTATTGTAACAATTACATAAGCTACTAATAAAAAATAAGCTAAATTTCATATTTACAGATATCAAGTTTTTTTCTAAACATAATATTGTAATTACACTTTTAACTTCTCAAATTATTTCAATTTGCATATTAAATACGTTTAAACTAAAATCTTTATTAAATAAATCTTTTGATAAATGATTTTCAAATATTTATTAAATGATAATTTTTTCTTGAACAAATTTTTAAATGATAAATAACACTAAAAAAATTATTAAATAAAATTATTAGTAAAAAAAATTAAATATTTAATAAATGATTGATAACATATTGATTGTTTTAATAATTTCAAAGATATATACTATAAAGTGATAGTATATAATGTATGACATGGTAGTAAATACTTATACAATAGTAATTGATTAATAACATAGTAGTAAACATTCAATAACATAGTAATAAATAATTTATAATGCATGAGTAAAAAAATTATTGATAAAATAATAGTAAATGATATACAAAATAAAAATAAATAATTCAAAAATAAATAATTGAAAATATGATAATAAATGTTGGATAACAATAGCAAGTTTTATAATTATAACTATATAAATTTATATAATTTATTAATTAAGTATAGAAATTATATATTTTTATAAATATCATAACCTTTATAATATCTAATTGAAATTATATATTTATATTAAAAATTATAATAATTTAATAAATTAACTTACAAGTAAAATATTGTCTCTGATTAATTAATTAAAAATTATTATAAAAATTATAATGTTTATATTTTAAATAATTCATCCGCAATGCATATATAGAAAAAACTAGTATATATATACACACACACAAAGAAGTTATACATAAAGTTAGAATTGTCAATTGGGCAGATCCAATCATTTCGGGTTAGATCATTTTGGTTTTTAAATTTTTAGCTCATTCTCGGGTTTAGGTCACCATGGTTTAGGATCATTTCGGGTTTGAATCATTTCGGTTATAGGTTATTTCGAGTTCGGATCAATCGAATTTAACCTTCAAGTTAATCAGTTTGGGTCATTCTAGATTCGAGTTATTCTGGTTCACATTAATCGAGTTCAGCTCATTTTGGCTTGAAGTTCGAGTGAATTAGGTTTGACACTCAGATTTATCATACTGATAATTTTGGATTCAAGTCGATCAAGTTTGACACCAATGTTTTATAAATTCAAATCATTTGTGTTAATTTATCAATTTTAAAATTAAATCAAATCACATTTAAACAGATCCTTTATGTTAATTTATCAATTTTAAAATCAAATTTAAAGAAATTATTTGCTCGAGTCCTTATTAAAATATAAAAATAAAAAATTTTAAAAGTATATAAAAATTTTAATTTTTAATAAAAATAAATATCTTTTTGATTTGATTTTTTTATTTTTGCATAATTAAATTATTTTTTAAATTCAAATATCAATTTTATTTAATTGAATATTATCATTTTACAATTTATTAGTAAATATAACTAGCAAAATTCGTGTTATCTACTTCAAACGTCATCAATAACAAATTTTGTATACTGAAATATAAACAATAAAAAAGTATAAAATTAAAAAAATGAATTACAAAAATAACAAATGTGATAAATTCTTAATGTCTTAATACGTGGACATTAAAAGACAAATTATAAATTAATAAAAGCAAAAAAAAAAAAAACTGGCAACAAAACAAAAAAAATCCTAAAAAAGTTAAATCTAAAATCGCCCCTAACAAAATTAAGAGAAGTGATGAAACCCTAACAAAAAATAGCGCATCTATATTGTGCCATGCCTTTTCCTCCTAACAAAAAACAATAGCATCCTTGCCAAAGGAAAACTTCTCTCTCAATTTTTTTTTTTTTTTTTTGGTTCTTTCAAAACCGTCAAGCTTCTTTGATCTCTGACTCCTTTTACAAGCAAGGTTAGTTCTCTATTTAGAAAAAAAAAAAAAAGAAAATAAATCACAAAATTTTTCGTTACCCACTACCCAGAATCCCTTTTCATCAATCAACTTATAAAAGAAATTTTTTTTTTTTTTAACTCTGCTTTACAAATGCTTATTTGAAGTTCATTTTATGTCTTAGAATATTATTTTGTTCAACTTTTTTAAGTACGAAAATCTTATTATTTTTTGTTATAAATATGGGCTTTTGTTTTTTTTTTCTTTTTAGTTATGGATTCAAGTTGTAAAACTAAGGACTAAAGGATTTTAAAAAAATTAATAATAAAACGTAACATTGAGAATGACCAAAGTTTGTTTATGTTGGAATTAGTGACAAACGTAAGCATGCAACATTCTATATAAGGAAGGATAATCCTCCATCCCCCATGTGTCATCCACAACATAGGATAATAAAAGGTATAGATAAATATAGAGATTTCTGTCAATGCCTGCTCTATTCTTCAAATCAGGCCAATTAACTAGGCATTTAAATCATTCTACTACTAATGCTCACACAAGAAAATATACTATTTCTAATAAATTTAACAAATTATGAGTGTGCTTGCATTTTTTTCAATCTTTTGGAGTTTCATTTATGAGACATGAATTCAATAATCAACACAAACATACTTTGAGTGTGGAACACACGAGAGAAATGTGTAAAAACATAAATCTAGGATTTTGAAAGATTGCTATTTGACATCTATGCCCGTGCCAAGAAAGAGGTGCATGCCCTTCCATTTTGCCTTTCCATTCTAAAATTAAATGTTAGAAAAATCACTGTAAATAAAGGCATGCAATACCTAAATTCAAAAACAATAAGTTTTAGTAAATCTGACTCCCATGGACATCGCGTGCTTAAGGCTAGCTATATATCTAGTACCTTAAAATTATCTAATGGAATTGTCTGGGAAATGGAAATACTATGTATTTATTACTTTAAAAATATTTTTCTTTTATGTTTTGACTTTGACCTTTAATGTTTGCAGATTATCAGATAGAAATGGACTTGATGAATGTGTATTTTTGTAATTATAGCCAAGAAATTCGAAGTCAAGTTTCTATGCTTGAACCATAATAAAGGCACAATGAGGTTTAACTTCAGTTCAATCTTGTTGAGTCTTAATCTTAAATGCTACTTAGCAAAATGTTCTGCATATCCTACTAATAATAAGAAATTTGACAATGAAAAAGTACATAAACAAGCTTATTGTGAAGCACTCACTAAAGCTATCATCAGACATGGTTATCCATTTACATGAGCTAAACATTAAAAAACTACAAAGGTCCATGCTTTACCGAATAATAGTATTCAACATGCTAGTAGGAATACGATTAGAGCTGATTGCTTGAAATTGTATAAAAAATAAAACAAAACTAAAGTCTACTTTAGAGAAGATTTATAGTAGAATTTGTTTGACAAATGACTTGTGGATATCATGCCTAGATAGAGGATTCATTTGTACTCACTATGTGGATGAGAATTGGAAGTTACAAAGTAAGATTTTAAATTTTCATCGTGTTCCACCTCTACATAATGCAAATGTTTTATATAGTATTATTCATTCATTCTTGAGAGATTAGGGCATTAAGAAGAAAATTTTTAGCATTACTTTGGACAATGCAAAAATATGGATAACATGCAAGCTTTGTTGCAAAATAAACTTGTTTAACAAGATGCTTTATTGTCTCATGGTGTATTTTTTTCATATTCGATATTGCGTTTATATTTTAAATTTTTTTTATTCAAAAGGGTTTGAAAATGCTTGGCAAAACTTTGAAAAATGTGAGAAATGGTGTCAGATATGTTGAGGGGTTGGAGTAAAAAATGATGAACTTTAAACAATGTATAAGTAGATTTATTTTAGATAAATCAAAAGGATTATGATATGATGTGCCTACTAGATGGAATTCAACTTATGCAATGTTTGAAAGGTTTCTTTATTATTATAATGCTTTTGCATACTTGGCAATTGATGATGCACAATATGGGCTTAAGGATCTCCCAAAAGGAGAAGAGTTGCATAAGATTAAACAAATTTTTAGTTTTTGAAACTTTTTTATGAGATTACTACTCTATTTTCTAGAGTAAATTATCCTACTTCCAACTTGTACCTTGATAATATCTGTAAGATTGAATCTAATTTTAAGAAGGAAATTGAAAGCCTAAATAGCTTCTTTTTTTTTTTTTCAAAATGTGGCTCAAGCAATCAAACAAAAGTTTGGCAAGTATTGAGATAATATTGTTCGGTGTTGGCTTTTGTCATACTTAATCTACACTTCAAGTTGAAATTCATAAGATTTTCTTTAAAAAAGTCTGATGCTGATTTTGAGGCAAAGCGAAAATATATTCTTAATCATCTCAAAAATTTTAAGGAATATGAAAAGCAAAAACTTCAAATTCAAGTGAACTTCTAAAAGCAACTTGGTGCAAGAGAACTTCTTGAAAACTTTAAAGTGAGTGTCATTTTATTTTATTAGGGTTTTAAATTTCTTTAATTGAATGGTTTATTAGATATTCAATTGGATTTAAATCAAATTTAGTATTAAGCTTTCACTTGTTTTGATATAGGAATTTCAAAGTTATGATTCTGATGAATCTATTTTAAGCTCAAGTAAGTCACAATTTGAGTACTATTTAAGTAAGCATAGACTTAAGCTACATTGACATTTGATATTCTTGATTATTGGAAAGACAATTATTTTCAATATCTTGTGCTTGCAACAATGGTAAAAGATATTTGAGCATTCCTATCACCAATGTTGCTTTAGAATTAACATTTAGTATAGGTGGTAAGGTCTTGAACTAGCGAAGAAGTTCTCTTTCATCTAAAAAAATGTCAAAGATTTTATAATTACTCCTAATTGATTATGTGAATATGAAGGTATGATATTTATATTAAAATAAGTTTAGATTTTTTTAAGTTTAATGATTATTTTACATAATAATTGTTTTCCTTTTTAATTATTAGATTTAGAAATGGTGAAGAAAAGTTTGAAACTCATGAGGAGAGATAAATTTGATTTCAAGGTCAAATTTAGCATCGGAATAGCTTCTAATAGTGTGGATTGATGGAAATTAAAACTCGTGTATATATTTTCAAAACTTCTTTCATTTTGTTTTCATACTTGAAATTATGTTTTATTAATTGATAGCTGAAATTTTTTAGTTTTTCTTTACGCCTTATTATTTTTACCGGTCTATTGTAATTTTATATTTTTGGTTTATTTGTTGTACTTGTAGGCTTTTGATTTGGAGTTTGTAAAGCTTTGATACTTAATTTTCATTCAAAATATTTTAATTTGCTTTATTTTTCATCTATTAAAGCTGTAATTTTATCGATCAATTGTTAATATGCTTCTTTACTTCAAGATTAAGAATTAAATAGCGTATTGTTTTACCTTTTGTAGTGTATTTAGAAAATAGATGATTTACATATGTGATGTGAAGAATACTAACCTCTAAGCTATTCTATTCATCTCACCTTTTGTAGTGTATTTTATCATGCCTCTTCACTTGTTGCTTTTCTTTGCCAATAGAGAGATAGTTTCTATTTCTTTCCATTAAGTATTGTTGTATTTGATATTGAGATCATATATTGTAACAATTTTTAAAGGATTTTAGTATTTTTAGTTGCAATGATGAAAGTAAAAGTGTTCTTAAAATAACCCTCTCAAAGATTTGCTTACTAAAAATATCTTTTTCTGTAAAGTATATTGAAAAATTTTACATGAAGTTGTGGACTTATGCTTTCATTCGACCAACAGGGTATAGCTTATTTATTTTATTGTAGATTTTTTACGTTTATGAATAGAAAGATGTCAAAGCATATCACTATGTTTAAATACTTAATTTTCAAATATTAATAAATTGGACTGTAAATTCTAAATATCTTGCCAAACCATCCTAACTATTTTTTTTAAATGTTTGAATTTTCAATTGATCACACGCTCTCTTGCATCTTTTTTGGATATAAAAGATGAACCCTAGGAAAATCCAACGATGTTCTGAAATTCCTCTCATGTTTTTCTTTTTTTTTTTTCCTCGAAAAGGAAGAAGTTTTCTTTCTAAGTCAAGGTGTCCATGGATCAAATCATAATTTAAATTGTTTTCAATTCTCTTATTCAAGTCTAGTCTCAATGAAAGAAATAAAATTCAATCTTTGACAATGATGATTAAAATATTTTTTTTTGTCATACCCAAGTGAGAAGTAATCACATATTAAAAAATTATTAACTAAACAATGACGGTTATACATAGCTTTATCAAGCAATCTTTTGTAGAATTATCAATAGAACAAGGTTATAACTTCTTTCTTTTACAATAACAATTTTAAAAACCAATGTCGTATAAGACCTAAGTACAAAGTATGAAATGATGATAGAAGGTAAGGCACCCATCAACAATAATGGTACAAATTCAAAATTACAGGAGGTAGGGTTGGCAAACCATCAAACCCTCCCTTCAAAATCCCTTTATGTTTTGGGTGGGGATGAGAAAAAAAAATGTCCTTTTTCCTTTTAACTTGCATTGCATGAAAATGCTTTTGTTTGACCCTAGGTTCTGCCAAGCATGTAACATGGCCAAAAAAACATTCACACTCTTTTAATACGTGTGAATTAATGTGTGTTGCAAGCAAGTAGTAGAAGATTTTGTTTTAGCTGTAAGATGAGATTTAGAAATGGTTGGGGAGTGGGATTTTTCAGAGATTTTGTCACAACAGGACTCTTACTTTTCTCGGTTACTTTCTCACTATCGGTCATGAATAATAAGAATCACATTTTCTTTCTATTCCATCCCTCTCCATGAATGTGGGGAAGATTATAGATACTGTTAATAACATAAATATAGTTTTTTTTTTTGTTTTTGTACTTGCGTTGTTTTTCCACTGGTTTGAGTCTTAAAAAGATAGTTTGTGAGCCTTTGCTTTTCTTACTTCCCGACATATCAGTCAGATTTATGCCAATTCCTTAGTATTTCAAGCCCTGAACCTGCTACTTCGACGGTTAAGGTTAGGTAAAAACGTGGAGATGAACATAGTCTGTAGGTTTGGCTTTCATTAAAATATGTTCATAATCATATAATTCTTTTGCATTTTTGACATTTACAATTGTCTGACTCTATCAACTCTTTGCATAAAACTCATTTCGTTTCTTTGAATTGCTTGGTAACTGGTATTGGTTTACAGGGGTGTGAAACTGAAAGCTATTACAGTGCTCGACTTGCAATTGCACTTTGTGCAACAATGTAACTTGGAACTCCTACAGACTAAAGAAACTGCTAACAAGAATCAGACAAATCAGAAATGAATGTACCATTAGAAAAAAAAAAGATATTAGAAAGGAGTTATTGATGTATTTTTATCATTATCAAAGGAGACTTAACCAACTACACATTGCACGAAAGCGGTAAAAGAGACTTGAGCAACCTCAGAAGTTGAAGCCAAAGCTAAAATCAGGGTCAATTCCCAGCGTGCCTGGCCATC
This sequence comes from Adansonia rubrostipa, assembly GCA_038381775.1. Taxonomy (NCBI): domain Eukaryota; kingdom Viridiplantae; phylum Streptophyta; class Magnoliopsida; order Malvales; family Malvaceae; genus Adansonia; species Adansonia rubrostipa. The sequence continues at coordinate 9,818,671 of JBBYHM010000022.1, read as the reverse complement.
TACCATGGCAATTGTCCAGCCATATAGATCAGTCCAAGAGCCCATAAATGCTAAACCCCTACAATTTGTACTAATCCGTGAAGAACCTTTTTTAAGTCCAGGAAAATAGTTTGCAGAGTTTGGTTGATATGGGTCTGGTCCTACTGAGTGGTTGAGGATGGATAGAAAGCCGAAGTCTTCAAGACTATAGGTTGATCTAAGCCATGTTTGGACTCTTTTTCACCGTGTCCAGAATCTTTAACACCAATGTTCAACTGACTAAAACTAGACCACTTCGACTGATGGGGCATAAAGATCGTTCCCACTCCCGCATTGTTGGGCTGGCTTACTCAATTGCTCCAATGATTCCCCTTCGAAAATGGCCAACAACAAAGTACTATTCGCAAGGTAAACTTTAAAAAGAAATAACCCATAAAAATTGGATTAATATATGTTTTTATTGATTGGGAAGTTTTTTTGAATGTACAAGTGAAGATAAAAAATTAGATTAAGACATTAAAAAATTTTATTTAGGTAAGTTATTATACTTTTATTATATTCAAATAAATTTTTAATCTTTAATTTGTATAAAAATAAACCCTTAACTTTTAAATTATATCCAAAAAAGCTCATAACCTTTAATAATCTCTTAATATAAAAGGAGCCATCCATGAGTAGAGCAGGGTCACAAGCCAAAGACATTTTAGATTTCTTGTTCAGGCTTGAAAACTTGAATTATTGTTCATAAATTAATGAAAAATTAAAAATTAATTTCATATTAGTATTTACATATTTTTATAATAAATTTAAATAATAACATTTTTTATTATAAATAGTAATTTAGGCTAAATCAAATTAGAAAATGCTATGTCCAATACTTGCCCTTAGTGAATAGTCTAGCTCATGAACAAGTCTAAACATAAAATCAATATTCATTAGAAATAAAATGTTTTTTAAAATAGAAATAAAAAAATAAGGGTTTATTTGGTTGCAAAGGCTCATCTAAATAAATTAATTAAAGTTCAAGGGCATTTTTAACATTTTAGCCAAAAAACTATCATATATCTCATTTATTTATTAAATTTATTTTAAAAGTAATATGTCATTTTGGTAATCCCATTTGTAGGGTCTAAACAGTTATTCAAAGGTGGATGGAATAATTTCTCAAGAAATAAACATTGATTTTGTCTTTTTAAGCTCTTGAAACCTACCCTTATATTTAGGGATGACAATGAATAGTATGCATTCAAATATCTATAATTATCTAAATTGCTTTTTGCAAAATTTGAAAATATATGGATTCGAATATTATAATTATTATTTAACAATTGATTAGAAACAAATGCATATGTGAATCTTTCGATATTCATTATTCGAATCCATGTCACTTATATAAATAGCGGAGTTAGATGCTTTTGTAAAATATTTATACTTAATATAAGAATCGAACCTTTGGTTAACAAGGTTAACCATTAAACACTTTGCTAAGTGTACTAATCTTGAATTTTAAAATAAAATGTCACTAAAATTTTTTATATATAAGTATAATAATTAAAAAATGTTTTTCAAAATAATATATATGAATAAATTAATTAAAAACTAAATTAATTAATTATGTTAAATACCTTTAAATTTTAAAGATATATAATACTTTTACAAAGCAAGATTTGATAACTTAATCAACTTAATGAAGTAAATCGCTCTAACAACATGAATGTAGTTATCAAATAACACAGTATAACATAATGTAATATATTTGATTATGTATATAATAATATAATTACAAAGGCATTGTAAATGATAAATATAAGCATTAATTATGTACTATATGTAGTGCTAACAATATAGATTATATATACGATTGCTAAATATTTATATATTGCAATATCAATAGATATATAATTATGTATAATTAGAATACGTAATATTTATATAAATACTTTATTATAATATTATATATAAATAATATATCTAGATATTATATATTATAGAACATTATTTTATATAATATAATATTATAATATAAGGAGAGATTCATTTACATTAGTATAAGTTAAATTAGTTTTACACACTTATATAATTTTTTATAAGATTAATATTTTAACAAATCAAAGTTGGATTTAACAATATAATCATCCTTGTTGTGTACGTAAAGTTTCAAATTGATCTAATATCTCTTTCATATCAATCAAGAATATTATTTTTTTAATATATATTTAATGGTTAAAAGTTTTCTAAATCGAACAAATAATTAGACATTTTTACTTTACTCAAAATTTCACGTGCATAATCTATTTAAATATAATATGATATATGACAGTCGGATTAAATAAATATAAATCATATCAAGAATATAAAAGTAAGCAAAACTAATTTAATCTTAACCTAATTGTAATTGAATCCTCTTATAAAATATAATATTATGATTTTATATGCACGTAATATTAATAGTTTTATACGCCCGTAACGTAATACCATCAGTAGGATTAGTATATTATATAATGTAATGTATTATAATATTATATAATATTTAAATTAATATATAATATATAATATGTGATATAAGGTAATATTATATGGTATATGTTATAATTTACCATATTAAGTAACTATGTTATACTGTATTATGTATTTATTTATAATATACGGTTAATGACAATTATTTTACATTTGTTATGTATATATATATATATGTGTGTTATTATAGACTTGGCAATTCATGTATTTGTGTCATATTTGTATATTTTGTCATGTTATAATCTTTTTAAAATATTTTATATTTATATAAATTTTTATACATTAATAATTTATATTATATGGATTTTGAAAATGTATTTGTGATACGTTGTGGCTTTATGACTTTGTACATATCATATTCATGTAATCATGTCAAATATTACCGAGTGTGATTATTAACAATTTAATTTTACAAAGTTATTATATGCATTATATCACTAATTGCTTTTAATTTATGAAACAAATATTTTTAATTACTAAAACTAGTTTGTTGTACCATCTATTTCATTTTTATATCTTGGAATTATTATTTTGTTATCTAAGTGGTCCACTTACAAAATTTGAATTTTTTTTTTGTGAATTTAAATATCTTATAAATAATATTATTTAATTTAAATTCGTACAACAATGTGCAAATTTAATATGAACAATAAATGGATTCAAATTTTGAAACAATTTTACAAATTAAAATTTAAATATTACAAAAAAAATATAAATATTTAATCTACTACCATCCCTACAAGTATTTAGATACTGTCAAAACTACAAAATCGTGGATAATTTGAAATTTTAATTCTTCCTTTGCCTATTTTTTTTTTCTTAACTCTCAAAAAAGACTGAGGATAAATGAATGCAAAATTTCTGCGGAACAAAGAGTCTCTCCGGATACTTGGTGTGAAAATACCATCGGCATTAACATTAACCTCCATTGCACCGATCATTTCATCTTCCCATGCAACACCACAAAAAAAAAAAAAAAGGTAGAAAACTAAGGCCACTCTACGATTACAACACTCCTTCACCATCGCTAATAACACTCAAAACAAGGTACAAGAGATGCTACTTTAGCTCAGCACGTGTGCGAGCAATTTTGCTTTTATTCATTCTTTGACCATATTATTATGACAACCAACCGCAGCACATGCAATGAGATGAAGGCATTCTTCCGGTTCGGCGAATGTATTCTGCTTGAGCAGAAGTTCTTTCTGCATCTCGATTTTTTCTGGCTTCGGCTGAAGCTCGTTTTTCTTCTGATCTTTGCCTAGCCATTGCAATCTTCTTTACCATCTTCGCTTGAGCTTGGGCTCTCATTTGTTCTACTTTTGCCTGAAAAAGTAGAAGGCATATGATTATTTCCAGTACCTATTGCTTCGTTAGCATATGGCCACAAATGATTCTTCATGATGATTACAATTTTTCCTTTAAACAAAACTAGAGTCAAATGCATTGGGGCCTAATTCATTTAACTGCATGATCTCAACCTAAAATCAACCATAATTCAGGGTTCATTTCTGTTTGTATCATGTCAAAAGATTAGAAGTTAAGATGAACATAACAGTCTTTCCTACCAATCGGCGTTCACTCTCTTTTTCATTGAGCTTTTTCCTTACCAATTGCCGTCCAAGAGATCAGTAATCTTTAAATGTTAAATAATAAGAATTACTTTTTGAGTATGTGATGACAAAAGGGATGTCAGATACCTCTATTCTCCGCAACTCTGCTTCTAGTTTTGCTCTCTGCTGACTCTCCCATGCTTGAATTTTAATCTCTTCACGCTTATACCTGAGGAATTGAAATATGCATTCAGCAATTATAAATTGACGGGAAACAGTTTTTACGAGCATACAATAATGCATAAATTTGCCGAGTTTTGGGTCATATCAGAACCTTGCCGTATGCTTAGACTTTTCGGCTTCCTCCCATGCAGCTGCTCGTTCTTCATATTCAATCTGCTCCTGCTGCTTCATATGAGTGGCATCAACTGAAGATGTATTATTCTCCTTCTCATCTTTGCTTGCCCAAGCAGCAATATTCATCTTGCCAAGCTGGACACCAAGGGCTACAATCTCTCTTCTTGTCTTGAGCTTTATTTCTTGCTCGGACAACTCTTTCTTGCCATTCTCAGAAGGATGCTGTGACTCATCATCTGCAGTGCAGTCCAAGGGCATCGATGTTGATGTTGGTGCCCCTCCACGGGGAGTAGATGGGATTGAAGATGTTGGGCTCCGGAGGGGGGTTGTTGCCCCTACAGGTGTAGCCGTCCTAGAAGGCTCTTGACTAGTAACAGGGGTCATTTCTGTTCCCATATCTCTCATACAAACTGATCGTATCGCAGAAATAACTGCAAGGCCAAATCTTAAGGTATGAGAAGAAGATTAAAAAAATAATATGATCAATATATTGTCCGCTAAAGGTTATCAAAAGGGTTTTCAAGCCATTTGAGGGTAAAAGGAGAAGAAACTAACATTGCAACTGCAACTATTGTCTGAAATTTATTAAAAAATATACTGACAATGGTTTGACAGCAGAAAAACCGAACCCTACAAATTCTCCTCCACAACCCCTCCCCACAGTAGAGAAAAAACAAAAGAATTAACTCATTAAGGAGCTCAAAGTCTGTTATTAGTGCTTTCCACTGGGGTAGCTGACCCATATAAGAAATCATCCTATGCATATTCATAGCATGCATTGGGAGACCAGAAGACTTGAAGCAATAGTGGCCTGGCCCACAGCTCAACCTGTTTGCACGCGAGTCAAACATTTCAATGTTCTTAACCACATTACAATGCAAGTTCTTATTACGGTGATCAATCTGCCCAGTAGAGCATATAATCAACCTGGATGCACGGTGCATCACTAAAAAGGCAGTCCACGAAAATATGTAAAAGTTCAACATGCAAGTTTACCAGATGTATCTTCTGCAGAACTTTTCGTACAAGATAAATCCCTCTGAGCCACTTCCCTTAAATCCTTACTTTGAGGGCACTGATCACTTAATAAGGTTCCTCCATATGCTTGCAATGAAATAGGACGAGCTCCCGAAGGAATAAAAGAGAACTTCTCAGGTGGCATCTGCACAGCAGGCTGACAGAAATCTAACCTCTTAGTGTCAGCTCTGCTATTAACAGCTGTCCTCTGATCATAATTTGCAGACTCTGGAGCAACTCTCACCGGATTTGGCATGGGAAATCGATTAACCTGGTTGTGAAATGCATTCTTCTTAGCATACGCAGCTTGCACGTTTTGCCTGTTCATTATCCATTTCTCTGCATCATTCCACTTAGATGACATAGGTCTCGAGTACGACCTTGTCATGGAACTGTGTGCTGCTCTCTCCCCTTTATGAAACTCAAAGCTTGACGAACTAGCATTGCTATCATAATCAAGATTTTCATCTTCTAGTGTCCTCATCGGATGAATTGCGCTGGAATTACCATTACCAGCCTTTGAGAATTGCTGTAATTCAGCATGACCCAGTTCGATGCTTTCCCTTGGCAGTGACTCCTTTGTTTGGCTAGAAATTTGATCATTTTGGCTGGAATCCAACATTATCTCATCGGATAAGTTAACTGGGGCAACATCTAAACTGGGAACTGCAATTCAATCAAAAATGTTTAAATCAGCACGCAAATTTAGATAAAAACACTTTTGCTTATTGCATCTACTCCCAGCCTAAACCAGTTCAAGAAACAAGTGAAATCATATTTAGCCCAAAAAAAAAAACAAAACAAAACAAAAGAAATACTAACTATATTTATTTTACAGGCCATAAAGCCTTCAAAAGTAGCAGATTTCTATCCAGATTAAAAATTCACGGATATTTAACTTCTAGTTTTATTCAGGGCAAAGAAACAAGTCCAAACCTTGCTCATCAAAATCTCCATTTTTAGAGAACAGTCGACTGTTGACAAACTCAGCATCATCAATCCTAGAAGGAGATGTCCTTGAAGAATTGCAGTTTGATCCATCCTTCTTTCTTTGATGGTGAGGCCCCATCAGCATCATTCTTAATTTACTTGGCGAAATAGAAATACCACTCTGCAATATAGATTAAAAAAAGTGACTTCAAAGGGGGAAGTAAAAAAGAAAGAAACTTTAATTCACACTGAATTTAATATGAAGAAAATAAATTCAGTCCACAAATTTCCTTAATATTGAATCATTTTAGTAAAGCCAATGACCCATATTAAACTGTGATCAAATGCAAGAAAAATCGTGATAATTTTCTATTTTCTTGCTTCCATCAATAAAAAGAAAATGCAATACAAACAAATTAAACCTTCAATTCCCGATTTCCCATAATCTGGAAAGAAATTTTTGGCAAAAAAGAAATTGTTTCTCCTCACTTTTAATTCAATAAAACAAAAACAGGAAAATCTTTAAACTTTGAAAATTGTTTAAAAACCAGATCAAAAGAAAAATCATTCAACATCCAAATTCCAAACCCAAGTTTCTTTTTCTTTCTTTTTTTTTTAATTTCCCATTTTAAACGCATTTCTTGAGAGAAAGTAGCCATTAACAGTTCATAAACCAAAACATCAACACTCAACTATTAACATACCCCAAAAAAAAAAATGGCTTACCTGAACTTTGTCTATTCTCTCATACTCCATTGGATCTCTCTCTTTGTCTCTCTGTTAACTCTAATAAGACTCTAAACACTCTTCAGTTTTCTTTCTTTCTCTAAACTGCAGAGTTTTCTAATTTTCGAAGTTAAACCAGCAGAAATAGCAATAGAAAGAAATACAAATGAGAGTCTTTGTTTTGTAGCCGGTAAGTAAATATGACCATCGTTCAAATCATGCTCCTCTCAAAAGAAATTCTTTTAAATAAGATTAAAAAATTTGGTTTCTTTTTTTTTTTTTCTCCAACAGGGACAGAGGAAAATATGAAATGATAACACCCCAACCACGGGCTTTTCATTTTTCAAGAATTTCAATGATGAAAAAGTGGAATTTCATTTTGCTCTGCATACTAAGAAGAAATTGTCATGGCCTTCCAAAACAGCAATTGGGTCACATCAATTATTCACAAAATTTAAAAAATAAAGTATTATATTTGAGTTAGATCCAAAAATAAATTCGAATAAAAAAATTAAATTTGATTAAAAAAATACGTTAAGTTTTAAGTTTAATTTTTAAAATTCGAGCTCAATCTTGACTTATTTATTATTATATTATTTATTTATTTTATATTTTATGTATTATATAATTTTTATCATATAAATAATACATATATAATATTATAGTATAAATTTTAAAAATTAAGTTAAATTATTTATATTTATAAACTTAATAAAAGAAAATTATTAAATTAACAAAGATTAAATTTAAAAAATATATATTTTTAAAAAATAAATTATAAAAAAATATAATATAGGTGGACCTAAACGGACTTGAATTATCTATTTATAAATATGAACGAACTTGAATAAAATTTGAAGCTCATATTTTGAGTCGAACCAAACTATTCTCAAATTCAATCTAAATCCAATCTGTCCTACCAACGAGTAAGTCTAATTTGGTAATTGAATTTATCCTCTTTCTTTAATAAGGCAATGACAGACTTGCATTTCATGTTCAACTAGTGATATACTCCCACTTCAGGATTATTTTTATTTTATAAATTTTAATTATTATTAATTATAAATAAATTATAAATTAAATTTTATTGAATAATAAATATATATTTAAAATTAGATATAACTTTTAATTGATTTAGAATTATGAGTAAATCTATTATTTTAAATATATCATTTAAAAATAAAATAATTAATTATATTTTTAATATTGTTTATATTTTTATTAAATAATATTTATTTGTTTAAATTTGATATAGATTTTAAATCGATCCATGATTCAAAGAGTTGATTAATAACTTTAAATACATTATTTAAAAATAAAATTAAAATAATTATTAAAATAAATGTTTTTAAACTTTTTTCACTAGTCGGTTCAAGTACCAGTCCTAAACTGACCTTAAAATTAACATATGGATTAATCCCTTTAAATAAACTTCTAAAATTAAAATTAAAATAATTAATAAAATAAATTTGCATTTTATTTTTTAGCAAATTTAGTATCTAAATTAATCTATGAGTCAATGTGTGAACTAATTCTTTAAATACATAATTTAAAAATAAAATAAAAATAATTAATAAGATAAAAATTTATTACCTAATGAGTCGACCTCTACTATTTGTTTTTTAAAGAAGAAAACAGCAAACAGCAAACAGCAAATGAAAATGACAGTGAAAAGGTAATTATAATTTTTTTATTAATAATTCTAATAATTATTATTTTCTTCTTTTGAATTTTTTTTCGATTTTACTCTCTTTTAATAATTATCAATCCATATCTCTCTTTTGAAACCAAAAGTAACTTTATAAATTTAAAGAATATCCTTTAAATTTTAAAGATTTGAAAATCATATATTGTATAGACTTTAACATTTAAAAATAAAAAATATATATTATTTATTGAACTAAATATTCATGACTTTCGTTTTTGTTTTCTTCGTTGAAGATTCTTATTGATAGTGGAGAGATTCAAGTAACCATATAAAAGAAATGCAAAAATAGACTGTCATTTTGATACTATATTGAAGCCTATCAACATAAAAGGTTAAAATCTATACTTAAAAGACCACCTAACATTGTATGTTGAGGACATAATTATAGTCAGTTATACGCCATAATAAAAGTAAACAGAAATTTCAAGATTAATGATGTATGAAATAATTACAAATTTTATCGTATTATAAGTTAAATCAAATTTATTATTATATTTTTAATTTAATTAATTATCTTAGATATATTAAGCCAAAAGGATTGATACACAAAGAATAGAAGAGAATTGAGCATGAAGGTTTTCTTTTTTTTTTTTTAAGGAAGAAGGTTTATTTTTCTTTTATTTTCATAATTTAGGCATGCCACCGTAGGAAAAAGAACGTTACATAACTTGGAGATGAAAATGAGAAATTACTAATATTAAAATTTAAAATTTAAATTTATTAACTATTATTTATTAAAAATAATTATGTAAATCATTTTAATTAATTTTCGATTTAAATTTTATTACTTTGAAATAATAAACAAAAAGGGTCATTTTCATTAGGTTAAAAACTTAAACTTAAAACCGGAGATTTGTTGCCTTGTGCTTTGAGTAATGACAAGTAAAGGGTAAAAAACAAAATGGAAGCAAAAGATGAGGAAGGAAAGTAGAAACCAAGATAAAAATCTGAACAAAGACTAAAGAGAAGAGTTGTTGGGAGTTAAAAGGGAAATTCAAAATTGGGCAATAAAATAAGGTTTATTGTTTTGCTTAAATTACTAAAAATTACATTAGCGTCAAAAGGTTTGGTGAAATTTGAAAGAAAGTTTTGCACCGTAATTCCTCCCTATTGTAGTTGTTCAGACTTGAATTGAGACCTGAGATTGACGTGTCTTTCCCAATTTTCCACCAAATCCAGATCTGTTCCACTCCGCTAATGTCGCCAAACCTATTTGTAGCAGAGAAATTTTAGATTTAGGACCAATGACTTTTTTTATGTTTAGAAAAGACAGTTAAAAATAATAATTATATTCTAGGAAATAAAACCATCAAATTATCCTTACGAAAATTATAATTACTTAAATGCCCTTAACCTCAACACATTGTTTGAATCTTTTTCACACACTCCGCTCAAGTCTGATTCTCTTTCTCTTTTCGTAGATCTCATTGTATAACACCAACATTCCACAAATTAGTGTGAAACGTTGTGAATGATGTTTCTTTTAAAGGTATTACCGATAAGAATTGACTTCATTCCCCTTATCTTGTTGAAATGGATGTTAGGCCAGATATGTTGATGATTAGGCCGAAAACCCCATCCAACTTGGTATGTTGATTATTTCAGATCAGTAAACAATTGAAAAAGCCTGGTATTTATTTTAAACAGCTCTTTGTCACTTATGGGTTTCTCCGATACCTAAAACATCATCAGATACATATTTGATATGCTTTGGGGGGAGGGCCACAATCTGAGTTTGGGACCAATCTAATGGTCAGTTTGCGAGATCAGAAGGGTAAGTTGAAAGTTGATACGTGTATTGGAATTAGAAGGATGGTGAAGATAAAGCAGACCTGTAGGGAAACTAAGAGATAAAAAGGGAAGAACAACTACCGAGACTAGCTTGTAAATGGGTGAAACATACGAGAGAAAGCATAGAGAATAGAGAGAAAAGAGAGATTGGATCAAAATTAAAATTCTTGTTTTGCCTTCTTTCCATTCATACACTATTTTTTAAGGACAACAGATTAACTTTTCACTAACAACTCATTCAACTAATTGATTTTATTCTTAACAATTCCTTCCCTATATGATGAGCCTTATCCTCAAGGCTGAAACTTTGGAAACCTAAGCTACAAATAATAAAGATACTCCAAAATGGCATTCTCAAGAAAAGAATTCTTCTAATATACCAATACCTGTGTGGCCGGTCGATATCCTCTTTTCACCAATCTTCTGTCTAATATAGCTAAGGGTTCAAGTGTAAGTGTTTGTCCTGGTACAGGTAGTTGAGAATGAACCTGAACTCCTACATGCTTTTTCAACTGAGGGACATGAAAGACAGAGTGGAGTTGTGACCTTGGAGGCAAAATCAATTTGTAAGCTACTGTTCCTACCCTATCCAACACTTGGTGGGGACCAAAATACTTGGGAGATAGCTTATGAAATTATCTATCTGACAAAAAATTTTGTCTATAAGGTTATAGCTTAAGATATACCTTATCACTTAGAGCAAATACTCTATCTATTTGATGCTTATCAGCTTAGTGTTTTATTCTAGCTTGGGCCCTTAAAAGATGATGTTTGAGAAGCTACAACATTTTTTCATGAGCTTGCAGACTGGTGTCAACTTTCTGTACTAGTGAATCTCCTCGAAAGTATGGGATATAAATAGGAAAGGGGTAGCCATATAAGGCTTCGAATGGCATGGTTTGTGTGGCAGAATAATGGTTGGAATTATACCACCACTTAGCCAAAGACAACCATTTACTCCAATTCTTGGGCAGATCTCCACTAACACATCTCAAATAGGTAACTTTTGTTTGTCCATCTGTTTACGGATGGTATGCTGTATATAAGCATAATTCAACACCTTGTATCTTGAAGAGTTCGTGCTAGAAGGTGGTAGTAAAAATTGGGTTTCTATAACTGATGATAATATTGGGCAGTCCATGCAATTTGCTTATATTATCCATATAAACTCTTACCACATCCTTGCTGTATATGGTTGTGCTAACCCTACAAAATGGACGAATTTGGTAAGTCTATCTACTATCACCATAACAACATCCTTCTCGCCCGAAGGTGGTAATCCATCAATAAAATCCATACTCACCTGACTCTATGCTACTGATAAAATAGCCAAGGGTTATAGTAACCCGAAGTAGGCACCATTGTCATTTTTATACCTCTGGCACAGTCACATTCTCTCATAAAATGCCTAACCTATTTGTCAAGTCCTTTCTAGTAAAAAACAGTCTTTAATTGTTTAGCAGTGGCAAACATACCTAAATGTCCTTCCATGCTCCCACTAAGAAACAATTGTATGAGTTTGGTTTGAAGGCTTGAATCTTGGCTAGCCACTACTTTTCTTTTTCTCCTTAGTTGTTCATCGGACCTTATATATGTGGAATTTGACAAGTTACCTTGCTGCAATTGCAAAATTAGATCCTTAATCATAGGGTCATTTTTCCAGTTATTCTGAATTTCTTCCTGCAGCCTAGAAAAAACACTAGAGATGGCCATAAGCAGAAGTTCATGTGAGTGTACCTTAGATAATGCATCAACCATCAAATTTTCCTTTCCCTTCTTATAAGAAATCTCATAGTCATACCTTATCAACTTAGTGAGCCATATGTGCTGTCCTGGAAAAATTTATTGCTATAATAAGTATTTGAGGCTCTAATGGTCAGTTCGAATATAAAAATGCCTTCCATGAGGTAGTGGTGCCTTTTAGTTACTGCGTAAACAATGGCAAGCAATTCTTTTTCATATACCGACAAATCTTAGTGCTTGGATGATAGAACCTTACTGATATAGGCCAAGGGATGCCCATTTTGCAATATTACAGCTCTTATGCCTGTCCCTGAAGCATCCGTCTCCATAATGAATTGCGTGGAAAAATCTGGTAAAGCTAATACTGGCAGAGTTATCAGTGACTCCTTTAGTTGCAAGAAGGCCTTGGTTACTTTTTCATTCCATTCAAACTTGTTCTTCTTCAACAAATCAGTCAACAGTTTGTAGATACTACCATATCCTTTTACAAATCTTTTGTAGTAACCTATAAGGCCTAAAAAACCCTTGAGCTGTCTCATAGTCTTTAGAATTGGCCATTGTTAAATTACTTTTATTTTCTTAGGATTGGTTATGACTCATTTTGTAGAGATAATATGACCCAAATACTTAACTCCACTTTGGTTGAAATATCATTTGCTCCTTTTTGCCAAAAGGGAATAATGCTGTAGAATCTGAAATATGGTTTCCAAGTGTTGCAATGCTCACCCATGGTCTTGCTGTAGATCAGAATGTCATCAAAGAATACCAAAATAAACTTCCTAAGGTATGGCCTAAATGTATTATTCATTAGATTCTGAAAAGTTGATGGAGCATTGGTAAGATCGAATGGCATTACCAGGAACTCATAATGGTCGTCATGAGTCTTGAAGGCTATTTTATGAATGTTTGAAGGGTACATCCTTATCTGGTGGTAACCTACTCTGAGATCGATCTTATAATAAACTTTTGAACCATGCAACTTATCTAATAACTCCTCGATTAAGGGAATTAAATATTTATCCTTAACTGTACCCAGTTAAGCTCTCTATAATCTATACACATCCTCCAACTTCTGTCCTTTTTTTTTTTTTTTACCAAAACCACAGGTGGTGAGAAAGGGCTGCAGCTAGGTTGTATTAAACCTGACGACAACATCTCCTTCATTATTTTCTTTATAACATCTTTTTGCATAGAAGAGTGTCAATAAAGTCACAAGTTCATAGTTGAGACTCCTTTAAAGGGTATTATATGGTCATGACCCTTATGAGGAGGTAGTTCTATAGGCTCCTTAAACAGATCCTTATATTTATCCATCAATAATTGCACCTCCGTAGATATTTCCTCATCACTATCTACTATAACATTGGCTGTGGCCACTGAATAATCAAGCATTCCTTGAAGCTGAAAACTGCATAATAGAATTAAAGAGCATTCTGCACCATTAGTAAGTGCTTGGTCAATTGTTTCCCTTTGATAGGTTTCAATTCTCCTAATATGGCCCTTCCTTTATGCACATGCTTTTTCCTTTGTACAGTGATTTGTATCCGCAATTGCTTGAAGTTTCACTTTACCTCTTCTAATGTCTCCAATCATTGAATGCCCAGCACCATATCATAGTTGCTCAGTGGTCGAATTAGTAGATTAGTAGTGAATGTGGTCCCCTGCATTGTCTATGTGAGCCCTTTACACACTGAACCACAAGAAATGCTGCTTTCATTGGCCACATCTACCTTTAAAGGTCCCACTTCCAAGATTTTACAACCCAACCGCTTAGCCATCGTTATATCAAGGAAGTTATGGCACTTTCGAGTCTATCAAGGTAGGCAAGAGCTTCTTGTTTATATACATAATGACTCTCATGGTCTGATAGCCATTGGTAGGAACGCCACTAATGGCATGGATAGAGATGTGTGGTGTAACATCATCTATCTTCTTCTCTTTGAGAATGGGTGTTTTTTCCCCTTTTTCTAATTCTTCCACTTCTAACAGATAAAACTATTTTTGGTTACATTTATGGCCTGAAGTATACTTCTCATCACACTAAAAGCGTTATCTCTTTGCACTTTTCTCATCAAGTTCAGCACTGGACTGAATCTTGGTGTTCTTTTCTGATTATGTTTTCTTGGAGGCCTTGTGTGCATATTAGATAGTGGTGGTTGGGTTCTCGTTGGTATCTTGTGATTAGGCAGTAATAGAGGTAGTTTCTTTTAGTTTTAGCTAAATTCTTGATTAAGGGTGGTAACGGTGGATTCTTTGAGTAGAGCTAAGGTGTATGTATGGTGTAATGTTTTGGGCATAAATATCTTTATAGGGTTTCAAATAGCAGGTTTTAGACCATTTACAAAAAAGCAAACAACATATTCTTCTGTTAATTGAACTTTACCAAGCAACAGTTCAAATTACTCATGGTATTGGGTCATTGTACCTGATTGCTTCAAGCTCAAAAGCTGTGTGATAGGATCTCCATACACTTTGTCACCAAATTCTTTTCTCTAGCTTGGACATACTCAGCCCATGGTATGCTTTCAAGCCCTCCTTTGTACCTTACCAAGTTCTGATGCCACTGCAATGCCTTCCTTTCCATGTTGATTACAGCCAGTTTGACCATTGCTTCTGGAAGAACGCGATCAATATCAAAGAATTGTTGGCACTTGTAAAGCCAACCATTAAGATCATCCCTATTAAAGTGTGGGATATCGATCTTGGATTGTCTCATAGCAAAGTACTGTCCACGCCCCATTGCTCCTTTTAGTGTGTGAGTGGTAGTATTTTATTGGTTCATCTATGTCATAATCTGAGTTTGCTACAGATTGAGGGCTGATATATCACTTTTTAATGAGGCAATGATACATTATTAAGACTATTCTTGGCCTTGAATCTTTGTGAGCATTTCTTTCAATGATTCATTGACAGACTCTTCAAATCTTTTGAAGCCTTGAGACCTTATATCTTCTACCATTGTAGGTGCAGGATCAAATCTCTGATACTAAAATGATGCGTGTATTGGATTACAAGAATGGTGAAGTTGAAACAAACCTGCAGGGAAGCTAAGAGAAGAAGAAGAACAACTATTAAAACTAGCTTGTACAGGGAAGCTAAGAGAAGAAGAAGAACAGCTATTAAGACTAGCCTGTAAATGGGTGAAACAAACAAGAAAAAGAGTAGAAAATAGAAAGAAAAAAAAGATTGGACCAAAATTGAAATTCTTGTTCTGCCTTTTTTTCCATACATACGGAGTTTTTTAAGGACAATAGATCAACTATCTCAACAGATTAACTTCCTACTAGCAACTCACTCAACTAACTGATTTTACCCGTAATTTTTAAGTTTAGATATGAGAAAATTAGGATACTTTTAAGAGAAATGGAGTCGGAATCGGGTTTAGTGGACTGAAAAGAGTTTGGAGATGGTTTTTTAGTCGAATCGAAAACCAGCATATGGTGGCCGACAATGGTGGGAAGCTACCGGATTTTGTGTTCATTAAGGTTTGCCGGATACTAGGGTTTCAATAGAAGATGAAAATGGATTTCAGTTGAAAATTTGTTATTTTATTAAGGAAATTTAAGTAATTATAATTTTCTTGAGAGTAATTTTGATTATTTCATCTCCTTCAATGTAATAAGTATTTTCATTTATCCTTTGTAAAAAATAAAACTCCATTTATTAACTTTCACTCGGTAATACTTTCGTTTCCACGATAAATATTTGTATGCACAAAATATAATATTCATCACCAAAAACTTATATAATGATACTGTTTTAAATTTCACAAACAAACAAAAGTAAAAGACGTATTTTATAATTTTTTTATATGATTTAAACTTATTTAATTTTATTTTTATTTTAGTATTTTATTTTTGTAAGTTATTATATTAAATTAATTCAAGATATTCAATTATTTATAAAATTTAATGAAATGTATACTAAATATAATATCCTTTATTTGTATAATAAAACTATGACTTGATTTAAAATTTTTTATATATGATAAATACGATTATATTATTAAATTTAATTAATTAATTTATTAAAATATTAATTATAATATAAAATTAATTAATTTTATATTAAAATTCTTTGAGTATTCCTCAAATCAAGATATTATCTTATATTACATACATGTTTACAAAATTAATAAAAAAACCTCAATAATTGTATATAAAATAATCATTTATTTGGGAACACAAAGACTAAATTCTTCATGCTACTTATAATTATAAATTCCTCGCGGAGTTTTTAATTACGATTTGTATTATATTCCTCTTTGAAGTCAGCAGTCAAAGATACTTGTGAGAACAGAACAGAACAGAACAGAACAGAACACGTCCACTAATATTTGTCCTTTATTTATTTGTTTTTAATTTTTATTTATTTTTACGTGAAGTGTGAATGAATGAACATTGAACAGTGTCATAAAATAAAAGAGAAAGATAGGGTCAGAGGGTTCAGAATTCTATAATTGTGACCCCTTTTCTTTGGGCCCTTTGAAATAAATAAAAGACCCCCTGCCCTAAACCCTCTAGGTATCAAGGGCATCAACTACTCCATTTTAAATATGGAAAATTTTAATGTATACTTCGACATCCATTAAAGTTGGTAAAAAATTTTTTAATCATTATTTATTTTTTTTAAAATAATTAATCAAATTTAAAAAATTTTTAAAATATAAAAATATTAAAGAATGTCTATAAATATTAATTAAATAAACCTTTTAAATATAATTTAGAGGGAGAGAAAAAGTGACACCTGAATTTCTCCATTTTTAAATGTTGTTTTGGCCTATAATAAAATTTAAAGATTGATAGAGCATTAGATTTAGAGCTAAGTCCCTAACTCCATTAGCTTGGCCTCTCCAAATTTATTTATTTTTTTCTTCCACAAATGTTGGTAGGGATTAGATAGGCCGAAGGGTTTTCCATCAATTACTATTATTATAAATAATTTTTTTTGAAGGATTACTATACCATTTTTTATTGAGACTTGTGCTAAAATGAAATTCAGAGAATTCATCATTGAACTGTCACAACTTAACCTATTCAAGGGAAAATTAACAACTATATAAAATAATAAATTATTAATGATGCTTTGATATTTAAAAAAAAAAAAACAGTTATTTTAGTTTAGAAAAAGACAATAATATTGTCAAAAATTGTTAATCCTTCATTAACATGATGATACTAATTAAAAGATCATTTCATTTTATAAATCTAAAATTTAATTTAATTTATTTATACAATAATAATTAATAAATTTAAAATTTAAAATTTTAATATATGTAATTTTTATTTTTATATTATAATTTTTTAAAAAATATTTTATTTTATATCTATATAAATATTTCAATAGGATAAGAACAAGGGCAACTTCTTTGTCATTAATTTCATTCAGCAATATTGATTAGACACTTGATATTGACTAATCAAATTAATATGGTTAGATGATAGGTTTTTAATCACTGCCAACTATAACATGATCATAAAATAGGACTAGATTATGTACATTTACAATATAAAATCAAGTTTCGACTTTGATGGGGCTATAAATGAAACCAAATTAAAAATTGTTTTTACCAAATGATTTTTTTTTTTTGTTTGGCATGGTATACCTAGTCCTTGAAAAAGTTCCATAATGTTAAAAGATTAGGGGTTCTTTATTTTATTGTCAAATTGTTTCTAGGCTACAAAATCCAATGTGTTCTTTAGAATGAAAAAGAAA
>JBBYHM010000022.1:9789092-9800535 GCA_038381775.1 Adansonia rubrostipa | reverse complement strand
ATTAGGGGTTCTTTATTTTATTGTCAAATTGTTTCTAGGCTACAAAATCCAATGTGTTCTTTAGAATGAAAAAGAAAATCCGAAGTACTAACACAAGGAAGAAAATACGTTATAAGATTCCAATTTCCAAGGCCTTGTTTAAAGATGTGTTCTATTTAGGAATTTAGGGCACTAGACTCAACAATATTTCCCTAGAAAGGATACTACTAGTAATCTAGTACTTATTAAATTGAAAAAAAAAATGAAGTTACCCACCAAGTATAATTTTATACTAGCTCAGTGCCCTAGGATAAAAGTTGGAAGGGTTCCATACCCTAAGATCTTATGATAATTTTGATAAAGCTTTTTAATTTTCTTTTAAAGAATTTTGACTGAAAGGAGGTGTCTAAAGACATTCTGTAGACAAAAATGTGATAGTTGAAACAATGGGGTGTTTTGGAGATGTATTCACACGTAATGTTCCCATTGTCACTAGTCGACCTCCTTTTGTATTTTGGCGCAATTGGCATGGGCATTGATGTTGTCGGTCATAGCCTCGCCTGACTTCCCAAATGCTGGCCGCCTGGCTGGCCCTTGGGCGTGTAATACATGTGAACCAGGTGACTTGGCCAACCTTTTTTGACTACATTAACCACGTGCCAAGAAAAGTTTCTTGACACTATATATATATTCATAGATTTAATTAAAAATTTATTTTATTATAATAATAATATTAAAATATTAATTATTTATATATTTTTATAATTAAATTAAAATATTTTTATTAATAAAATATTAATTTGAATTTGATCAGTTGAATTTATAAAAATATTATTTAAAGTTAAACTTATAAACTTGTACGAATTAAATTTATTAGATCGAACAACTAATCCATCTACTAAAAAATTTTAGTTAATATTAATTAGTAATAAAACTCTTTATTTTGTTACCATAATTTTTATTTATTTATTTATTTTGTTGAGTAAGAATTTATAATTATTCAATCTCAATAATTATTTAGATTTATGTGTGAGATTTGCATGAAACTTATATCAACCCACCAATCACTCATAACTTTATAGAAACTATTTAGATGCATGTATCCAACTTGTTTAACTAAACAAAGTCCATGTAGTTGTTTCCTTAAGCAGTTACTTGGGTATTTCACAAATTTATTGTTCAAGCAATGAGTCCAAAACTTTTAAATCTTGAAGATGTCAAATATATAAATTGGCTTGTGAGGTTCATTGGTAATATGGGAATGTGCCTAACTTTAATAGTTTGCCCTTAGGAAGTGTCTTTTGTGACTTGTGAGACCGACTAATCTATACAAAAAAATTGTCAAATTTAAAAAGAATAATCTTAATCATTATTCATTTATTTATGAAAAGACATACGATTTATTAATTAAACGAGAGTAATCTTAATCATTGTCAGTTCATTTATAAAAGATAGAGGGTAAGAATATTAAACTTTAAGGTATTGTTTGATACTGGAAAATTAAGTGACAAAAAATAAAGCATTGAATTTTTAGTGCTGAATTTATTAAGTATTAAATATATGTTATAAAAGTTTTTAAAACGTTCCAAAAAATTAAATGCAGAATATAATTTTGTTGCTTGATAACTTGATGTATTATATTTTAGAAGTTATTTGTTTAACAACTTTAATCTTATTAATATAATATTTTATATTGTTTTGGATCAAAATTAAATGGGTTAATTTGAATATATCATCTTTTGTAAAAAAAAAATTAATTCTAATGTGAATTTTTAAAATTTAAAATTGACTTAAAATTTTCTAATGATAAATTTAATGCCGCAAAACCTTAAGTACAGAATATAATTAAGACACAGTCCTCAATCCCCATTCCTTCCATTGTCACAAAAATTTAATTAAAGAGAATTGCCTTTTATGGCATTATTATTGAAAGCATAACATATTTTGCTATACCTTATGATTTTATTTTATTTTATTTGCATTTTTTTATCTTGGTTTTTGTCCCTCAGAATTTGTCTTAATTTTTAGCCAGCTGATTCCTAGCACATTAGATTTGATCTGATAAAAAGAAAAAGTCTTCAAACTTGATCCTTTTGAAGTACAAATTTCCTGGCATGTACCCTTTTCATTAATGAATGAAAAAGGAAAATAAAAGAGAAAATTACCAATCTTAAATATTTAAACTTTGTCTCTGTCTACCTCATGAAAATTGTCAGGGTTCTCTATTTCTACGGGGAAGGTCAATATTAACCCCACCACCGTGCTCGCAGCAGACTTCTTGATCTTTCCTTTTCTTCCAATTTTTTGTTTTGGCTTGTGGCCCACTAGCCAGAAACCTGGAATTCCTTTATGTTATTTATCTCTCGCCCACTGTTTTTGTGCGTGTTCCAAAACCCCATTATTTTGTAGCCATGAACTTTGTTGATACATGGATTGAAAAAAAATAACAATAATTATATTCCCCAAAAATAAAATAAGAAATAAAGAATCTGTTGAATGGAGGGAAATTTGGTTCAAGAATTTGAGAAATGGATGAAATTTTGGTCAAACCTGTCATTTAATGTTTTCGTTTTAGAATTTATTTTTGGCAGGACAGTCAAAATTTTGCATTCATGGCATATCAAAAAGACCTTTTGTCTATATTCCCACTTATTTCGTTCAATTTATCACGAAAAGTATCCAAACTCTTTTCAAACTTTTACTCAACTAGTTGCAGAAATTTTAGACCCAACCAGACATGAACTAGACTTAGCCCCTCCTACATGTGCCTGTGTGCAAAACAACAGCTCCCGTGTAGACTTGATTTTGCCGTGCAAATTCTGCAGAATGTGGGACATGACAATGGACGGAATACTAAGTTGGACTTGTTCAAATTAAAAAAGAAAAAAAAAAAAAGGTTGGTGTTTGGTGTTTGGTGTTTGACTGAAATTGCCAATGAGTCGGATAATCTTTCATCTTTCTCATATGTGTCCCTTAGTTTGTCAAATTTTCCTCCAATCTTTGAATGCTTTGGTTGTAAATCTATCCTCTTTTTTCTTCCTCCTTTTCTTTGTTTAGCTTTAAGATCAATTATGGAATAAGACCTTTTGGAAGAAAGGACATGAATAAAGATGGATATAAAAGAACTTTCTGAAAGTATAACAATTCAAAATTCTCAATTACCCTTTTAATGTGGGTCATGCAATTTCTTGGTAGAGATGTACTTGTTTGAGGACGTAGAATTATAGAAATCTCACCTACCAACAGTTTTTGTTGCCTTCAAAAGCTAGGCTATTGGTGTTGATTCTTCAGGAAACCTGGCAGCAAGGTTGGCTAAAGTGATTTAAAAGTTCATTCAGTGATAGCTTTTCAGATGCTGATCCCAAAACCAAATTTAAGCTTAAACAAATGGAGATAGGATATTAATCATAATCAAGATAAAAAGAACTCCATCAAATTGGTTAAGAGCTTGAACTGCTAATTAATTTGCATGCCTACCATTAATGTTAATACTATAACTTCGTGAAAAGAGGGGAAAAAAATGTAGATTCAATTGCTTATTTGATTCTTAAATTAGGTTTCAGTATCCCGATTTAAGTCTCACACACTTATAGCTAAACGAAAATGTTTCTAGTTACTACTTTCTTTGCTAACTCAAGAATTTCATGACCAGAAACCATCTTATAGACCTTTATTACCATTAAATGAATTGGAAACTTAGTACTTTGAGCATCCAAGTTCTATGATTTGCAGAAATAAAACCACTCCTTAATTACTGTTAGTTTGCAGATTGTAACAATTATTGTTAAGTTTCCTGTCAAAATATGGACATCATACAAGCTATGTTATCTGAATTTTTCATTTTCTTAAAGATACTCAGACATATATGCAGAATTAAGTATGAGGAATAATTTTCAAAAATATATGAAAAATTTTGAAAAAAAATAACAAAGATGAATATATGCATATCCAACATTTACTGTTTCATAGCATATCAGGTACGGAAGGTTGGAGTTTAGGTCATAATATTCCAATATTATATCCTATCCACAAGAGGAAATAATTCTTAATAAGGAGAAGCTGTTTCGCACATAACCTGAAGAATACAAGCTGGATCAAGTGATCCCCCTGAAAGCTGTACAGAGGGACTAAATTGCTACATATACTTTTTTTCATGTTATTATGGCATCGGAAGATTAACACATTTAATCCTCCCCCTTCCCCAAAAAGGCCAATAATTAAATTCTTATAATATAATCTAATCCTGAGTTCCATTTTTTTGGTATGCAATAAAAGAATAGCAAGACAGGCAGGATTCACAGAATAGAGGAAAAATAGACAAAAGCTAAGGGATATTAGGAATATAACTGCAAAATATAGTTATCTAAGAGGGAGACAGACAAGACAACCGAAGGATATTCAGATATAGACCGGTCCAAAAGCCTGGCCTTCCCAACTCAGGTCTTTGCATTTTTTTTTTTTTCGAATTTCTATTTTAATAATAAAAACTTTTTATTTAAAATTTAATTATAAAAATATTTTATATTTTAATTTATGAATAATAATTCTAACTTTCAAGTTCGGCACAGTCTTATTTGGGTTTGAAGAAAAAAATATGAGAAATATTCAGATTACCCAACCGAACATGAACACCTATCTATTGGGATAGTGTCAGTAAAGATGTGCAAAGCTGGGGAAATCTAGCCCAAGTAGTTAATGGGTGGGTTAAATGTTTACCAAACAATTGATAGATGAAAAGCACAAAAAGTAGAATTGTAGTTGGAAGAGGCAAGAACGTCAGGAATATATACCCTTTTTGCCTGCAACTTTTTCTCATCACCTTGTAATAAAACTCTAAAACCCCAGCTTTACTTATTGAAGCTATAAACAATTTTTACTTTAAGCACAGCACAATTGCTCTTCTCCCATCAAAATGGGATGGGAAACCATGAATGTTTTCATGGTTGATCCATGATCTTAAACCTGCATACCCAAGAGACGTTTCCCCTTTTTTTTTTTTTTTGCTTCTGTAGGACTTAAAGACAGTAAGCTGAAGCAAACAGCTTAATCGATCGATTTCATAGCTATATATTTATCAAGTTTACTATCAGTTACGTAGGAAAGTGCCAGTGCTTTCAGTTTTATTTATGAATCCCCTAGCTATACATGGATCCAAACTCCTTATGGTAATCCCATTTGATTTGGAAAACAATGACATGCCTAACACAATTCCAAGAAATCTGAAAGTGAGGAACACGGTTTCCTCTTAAAACAAGATGGAGAAGAAATAATATATTATAAGAAGAGAGTGAGCAGCATATTCTCATCTGGCGTTGAGACAACTTTCTGAGGACATTCCTCACCTCATTATAGGTCTATTGGAACCCTCAGCCCATCTCGTGCAAGTTGCACATCAATTCCTTCCCTACATACAGATAAGTAGAATAGAATAGTTTCTGATATCAGTTTCTTATATATATATATATATATGTATGTTTCTGAGAAATTCGGGTATATTATAACACAAAATTTGTAAAGCAATTGGAAACCAAAGTACCTCTCAGACCATTCCATAAGAAACTCATTGTCCTTATGGTGATCGAATTCATGAGTCATTCCAATTAATAGAGCTCGTTTTGGACATATCCTCCTTAGAGCCTCAAGAGTCTGCAAAAGTAAAGTGGATAGAGTATGAGCGGTGGTGAACATCAAAAACTAAAAGGAAGAAGAATTATCGGAAAATGTCAAACAAACCTGAGGTAAGCAAAAGTGAACATTATGAGATCCTTTCTGGTACGGAGCAAACAAGAAACATTGGTTCAGAGAAGAATGTACATAGCAAGCAAAACATCATTGCAAGCACAATCGTAAATCATTAAATATACAATAAACAATAGAGTGGAAGATTAATTTACAATTGCAGTAGACAAGTTCATCAAGACCCGGCCAGGATCAGACTAAGCAGAGAAATTACACTTCAAATGCACTAGAGTAAATTGTAATCTCAGTTATTCTCTTGACCAGGGAGAAAAATATGACAACCATAATATCTTCAAAGGTTAGGTTAAGGAATTTGCTCACTTTTGTTATATCAAACCATGTGATCGTTTTTTATATTCATTACAGCTCTATCATATAGTTTTTACTATTTCCCAGTGGTTGAAAATTGAGTTAATACCAATGTTATACAAAGTTAACCTTTCACCGTGCCCTCTTTCCCAACTCTTACAAATCAACTGGCCACCATTGGTAACCCAGAAGCGAATCCCACAACACTTGACATGACAACCAAATTAAATAAATCTATGCTACCAAACTAGGCTGTAAGAACGTAAGATGCACTACGGCACAGACATATAGACATATAGGTTATGTAAGAATCAGTCTGGATCAAATTCTGTCAAAGATTTCTCTACTTATGGCAGTCCTAGATAATTCACCAACAAAAACGAAGGCATGTAGTCAAACAATATAACAATGAAAGAACCAAGACAGTAGCATACCCTGTATAAACAATCCAATATCAAAAGATCCAATTGTCCAGCGCCATTTTTGGAAATAACTGCAAGCCCAAGGTCCTGATTAAATACAACTTATGCCATAGTTTATTTACCATTAAAACTCAATTCCAAAAGCAAATCATTCAGAAAAAAAAGAACAAGATTTAGAAGACCAAAAACTCAGAAGTGAGAATATCTGCTTTCCTTTCACCAAGGCCCTCTAAGTATAATCAGAACACTCAGTATAATCATGATCTCTAAGCATTTTATCTTCAATTTTAAGTCGAGTCATAAAAAAGTTTCCTGTTTGTGAAACATGCTGGATGGGGGTTTCACTAAGATTAAGACCTATCATCTGTTTAAGCAATATGAAAAGGATTTCAGCAAATAAATAGATAAAACAACTATTTGAAGGATTGATATGTGAAGGAAGCTTTACAGCAATCGATATGTTTCCTTAGATTGTGTTACCTGGAAAATATGAAAAATGTATATTCCTACAATGCTAACAGTTGCAAGCTCCTCATTATAACAAAGTAGCAGACAGAAGTCCCATCACATTTCACATCACCGATAAAAATAAATGAGTCAAGGTGTAAATGTAAGTGTGCCCACAAGAGGAGCAAAGGCAGCACCTACCATACTCCGTGTTTGAAGGAAAACGTGAGACATCCGAGATATAAGCCACTTTACAGTTTTCACCAAAAAGATAACCTAAACAGATATAATCTTCTCCGTGCATCACCTACATCAAAAGCATGATCAAGCACTTAGTCATCAATTAGAGACAGCAGAGAAAATATATTATCTTAAGAGACAGTAGACTAACAGGCAATGGAACAAATTTTAGTCCTGATGCAACAAATGGTTTGTCATAGTGCTCCTCAATTATCTTCCAGTCAAGCTGTGCCACCCGCCTTACTTCTTGGCCTTCTCTAAGTTTCTTCCGAACCAAATATGGAAATTTTGTGGCAATGCTATTTGGAGACAAACAAAGTAAATATCAGCCAAGGTTGCTAAGACAGCATAAAACGAAAGACATCTTTTTCTACTATTTACAGCTTGTTTGGGAAACAAGCTTCAAGTCTTAATTTATTGAAACCAAATTTTTGACTTGGCTACTTAAAGCATATTAAAGCAATAACCTCTCACATTATAAAAAACATATGTGAACAACACATGTATCGATAATGTATCTGCATAACTAGGGCTAGCAATGTATTATGCACAATAAGTCCAAGAAAAAAAAAATTCATATTTTACCTATCCATTGCATATTGAGTTAGGTAAATGGCGGTGGGATCAATATCATTAGTAGGACTATATGGTTGCACTGCCCGTCTATCATCCAGACCAAGAACTGCATCAGCATGTTCATGAGTCAAAATAATCTGCAGTTCATACAAAAATTAGTACTAGTTTGGAATTGCACCAGTCAATAAACCAAATATAAATGTTAAATACTATACTAAGATTTAAACTCACGGAATCAATACGAGGAATCTTGTGGAAAGTAAACCATCGAATAACTTGTTCCCTAAATGTCTTGCCTACATCAATTATAATATATTTGTGCATACCATTGCTCGAACAATAATCTATAAGCAAAGATGTGTTACACCTGGAAGAAAAAAAAAAGCAAAAAAAAAGCTTAAAATCAAAGCTAAAAAAAACCCTATATTTTTGAAAGACTAAACCGAAAATTATCACATAATAAAAGCACACATTTGGAGTGTCTATGGAACAAAGGAAAATGAACATGACTGTTGATTATATTTCTAAATTGCCATTTCAATAATATTTTATTTTTTATATTAAGATTTATTCAATAAATAGAAGTTAATTTACTATATAAGTAATTTTTATCCAAGAGAATACATTATTCTGTTAAAGTCCATTCCTGATGCTAGTTATTGTCTTTTTAAATTTTAGTTAAGTTGTTAGTTACAGTAATTAATGATGGGTTTATTGAATGATTAGTTAGATGCTGAGTCAGTTTATTCTGTTAGAAAGCTAAAAAAGGTAGAGTCACCCAGAAAGGAATATACGCTACTGAATTGAAAAAAATTCTCTCTTATTTTTCCTCTTCTCTCATACCTCTCTAGATTTTCATCTTATTTCTAATTTCAGGTCATTCTTCCTGGAATTCTTTTTACTAACATAGTATTACAGGTAGTCACTATGTCTCTCACTTGCCATCATGCAGCACGGATCGTGATGTTGGCATTGCAATGTTCCCCGAGGCTAGATAATACTAGTGCAAAGCCAGACTGCACAATGCAGCTGGTGATGTTGGTATTGCAGTGTTCACCTGAGGCTAGAAAAGAAAAAACTAGCACAAAGCCAATCCACGGCTCAAATGATGATTTTAGTATTACAATTTTTGCCTAGGCTAGATTAAGCTAGTGCAAAGCCAACCCACATGGGCACCGGGGCTGTGGAATGTGGTGGTATGTGCCTAATTGCAAGATATGGGAGTTTTACTTTGGAAAAGGGGATTTTCTTGTGGGGTTTATATGGATCTAGGCTCTCCCACCCTAACAGCTAGTTCCATATCATATTCGGATACAAACCAACTTATATTATGCTTAAACTATTAAATTACTTCTATATTATTTAATGTAATTCTTGAATTATCAAAATGCACGCTATATGTTTGTCATGTTCAATACATTTCTTTTGCAAGTTAAATGTGAAGATCTGTGCAAGACTTTGGGTATAATAAACAAAATATAAATATTCGACCAAATCCAAACTTAAACTAAGTTATTTGCTTGCGCTACTAAATTAACACCAAGTTACCAAAGATATTTCCATAATAAAATCCTGCAAAAGAAACTATAA
Source organism: Adansonia rubrostipa (assembly GCA_038381775.1). Taxonomy (NCBI): domain Eukaryota; kingdom Viridiplantae; phylum Streptophyta; class Magnoliopsida; order Malvales; family Malvaceae; genus Adansonia; species Adansonia rubrostipa. The sequence continues at coordinate 9,791,233 of JBBYHM010000022.1, read as the reverse complement.
AACAAATATCAAGATAATGAACTTATAATATCGAACAAAATGACTAGGGCAGAAAAATGCACGGAAAAGTTTAGATCTAAAATATAAAAGAAATTGTATGGAGGATTAAATTTTAGAAAAAGAAAGGGAAAATGAGGTTACCTGTAATTAGGGTTACGATCAGGAGGGATGGAAAGGGATTGGGAGCAGACGTGGCAGGGGGGATCAGAGGGCTGGATCAAGCACATAGCGTTAGGGACGGCACCGGAGCAGCCGGTTCCCAAGAAGATCAGCGCAGATCCATCACCACCGCGACCACCATTATCGACGGCAAATGAATTTCCATCAAGAATGTTTCCATTTTGGACTAGATTTTGCTTCTCCATTATTATTATTATTATTATTTTGTGTCTTGGAAATTTGAATTTATGGTGCAGAAAGAAAAGAAATGGAGGGGAGGAGCAGGGAATTGTAAGAAAGGTGGAGGGTACTTATAGGGAAGAAGCAGCCCGCGAATTTCAACGGCTTACTATAGCCACGTGACACTTGTGCAGACACTTTTCTTTCTCCGTAACAATTTTTGAGTTTGCTTAAGTTTGATTTTATAAGGGTTAATTAAAAAATTGGACCTGTATTATATTTTTTTAATTAAATATTTTAAATATTTTTGTTTAAATAGTTATTTTAATGTTTATTTCGTTAAATATTTTATTTTATTTATTATATTATTAAAAAAAGTTAATGTGCCACATCAGCAATAAATATATTTCTAATTAAAAAATCAAAAACAGGAAAATTTTAAAAACAATTATAAAATTTTCAAAATAAAAATAATAATTCCAAAAATTGTAAAAAAAATAAAAATTTAGAAACTTATAAAAATTATAAAAATCTATAAATTTTAAAAATTATTAAAAAATTTTAAAACTAAAAATAAAAATTATAAAAAATACGTAAAATTATAAAAAAATCTATAAAATTTTAAAATTTTAAAAATAAAAATAAAAATTTTAAAAATTATAAAAAATCTATAAAATTCAAAAAATTTAAAAATTTAAAATTTAAAATTTAAAAAATTAAAAAATTATATAAATTTATAAATTTATAAGATAAAAAATATATAAAATTACAAAAATTATAAAAAAGTATAAAATTATAAAAATTATAAACAAATATTATCTAATTTTTATCTTTATTTATATTTTTTTTCTAATTTTTTACTTTTATAGTTTCTTATAATTTTCTAAATTTTTTTAAATTTTTTAAAAATTTTTATCTATATTGATTTTTATTATGTTTTTTAATTTTCTCAATTTTTGCTTTTAGTTTAAATGTTTTATAATTTTTTGAATTTTTCAATTTTTTGAATTTTATAGATTTTTATTGACTTTTTTGAAATTTTATTTTTATTTTTTTCCAATTTTATATTTTAAAAAAAATTATAATTTTTTGAATTTTTAAATTTATTTTTATTTTTTTTTGCATTTTTTGAATTTTTTTACTAAAAAATAATTCTTATATTTGTTACTGACATGGCATGCGGTGATTAGTTAAAATGCCACATCTACTTTTTTTAACAATTATGGTATATGCGGTGAAGTGTTTAACAGAATTAAAGTCACAGTACCTATTCAGTTTTTCAATTAACCCATTTTATTATTAGCTAGAACCAAAACTCCCACTTGGTTTAATTTTTTTATAATTTTTAATTATTAATAAAAATTAATATTAAATTAAATCTTGGTAAACGATAATTATTTATTTAAATTTTATGTTTAAAATTAAATATAAATTTTAAATCGATCTAAGAGATAATGTACAAATCAATTACTTTAAATATATCATTTAAAAATAAAATAAATTTATTTTTTAAAAAATTTATATTGAGTTGTTCGATTACGAATCTTAAATCGATAAGCAAGTCAATGTACGCATCAACTATTTTAAATGCATTACTAAAAGGATAAAATAAATAAATTTATTTTTTAAAACATTTTTTACTGTGCAAGTCGAGTATAAATCTTAAATTGACATATTAGTCCACGTGCAATCTAACCCCATTAAATACGTCATCTAAAAATTAAATAAAAATAAATAACTTAAATATTAAAAATCTAAAATAGTTTTTTTAAAGATAGTTAGGTATAGATTTTAAATCAACC
>JBBYHM010000022.1:9760191-9785899 GCA_038381775.1 Adansonia rubrostipa | reverse complement strand
ATATAAAATATTTTTCATATTTTATTATATATTGTATATCATATAATATATTATTATGTTATTTTTATAATATTATACATTATTTTAAATTTTAAAAAGTAATTTGATTCAAGATTCAAGATTTTTTAATTTTTATTTTTTTTATACTAATCTAATACTTAATATAATTCAAGATTATTTTAAAATTTGAGATTTAATATAATTTTTTTAATATATATAATAATATATGATATATATATAATTATATATATCATGTATAATTTGCAAGGGGTAGATTCCCTTGCCAAGGGAGCCGATCCCCAACATATATAGTATTAATTTTATATTTAATATAAAATATATTTTTATGTTTATTATTTATAAATAATAATTCGATATTTAATATAAAATAGTTCTAATTTTTTGCTATTTATAAATGATATTTCAAAATTTAATATAAAATATATTTTTACTTTTTATTATTTTTAAATAGTAGCTTAGAATTTAGTAAAAGATATTTTTAATATTTTATTATTTTTAAAAACTATTTTTGATATATAATTTATATTTGTAATTTATATAAATTTATATATGTAATTTATATAAATTAATTATATATATAAGAGTCGGTTCTCTTCTCACATCAAAAAAACTGACTCTCCATGAACACAAGAGCAAAATAGTAAAGAAAAAAATGATTAAATTATAATTATATTTTTTTATTAATAATTTTAGTAATTATTTTTTTTAAATAACTTTTTCTGCATTTATCTTTATAAAAATTATAACTCCACGTTACTTTTTTAAAATTATCCTTGTTACCCGGTGAACTATAATTTTTAAAATCAACAATTGAAATTAAAATTTTATATCTAAGAATTCATTTTATATTAAGCTAATGAAAAGCGTATAATAAAAAACGTATTTTAGAATTTTCCGTGTTTGGAAGACAGGCTACTGTGGCCTCTCATTTTTTCTGTTCCTAGGAATCATTTGATCCAGACTGACAATGTCAGCAAAATTCAATGATTATATTGGTTTTTAAGCAAAATATAAGTTAAAAAAAACAATAAATTAAGAATTTTATTGGATATAATAAAGGAATGAGGATTTGTTTGAGAAAATTAAGATAGGATATATTGGAACTGGTAAGGGCCAGAAGAAGGCCGGATAGAGAATTGAGCCAAGCCCACTTCTTTCTAAATGGTGGAAGTAAAGAAAAGGAGTATCCCAAATTATCCCATGGATGTGATGCTCGATTGATGTAAGTCACGTTGAAGATTGGCCCGTCAATCTCGTCCATTTTCTTGAGCCCAGGAAGAAAATTTTTTTTTCCAACTTCATTTTCCAAATTTACTTTAATATTGAATTATTTCTGGAGATTGATGAGTTTGATTATAGATTTCTTTCAAGTCAAGTTGGAGTCGGCTTTGGAGAAAATGGATATCTCTTCGCTCTTCCTAGTGCAACAAGTTGCAGTTTGGAAAGAAACAATAGGGCCCGGTGCTTTCGACCCAGATCAATTAGTTCACCAACTGGAAGTGGGAAGACTTTAGCCTACGCTTCGCCCATTGTGCAAATGTTGTCAGACTCTCGCTGTTAATTACTCTTATGAATCGAATTCTACTGGCCTGAACTATCCATTAAGTTATACTATTTCTTTGGTCATTTATCTCCCCCTTTTTTAGGAAACTTTTCTGTTTTGCTTCACTGTTATGACAGATTAATTAGTTTTTCAATTTTTGCTTTTTTTTTTTTTTTTCTCGGGTTAAGCAAGTTTCTTGCAGCCATTGCAACTGCAGTGGGTTGATCTTCCATTGCTGATGATGTATCGGAGCTTATTAAGAGACCTAAGTTTGAGGTAGGCATCTGTTATGAACCTGAAGATCTGATTTAGAATTGCAAAATTTAGTGGATATATTGGCAGCAAGTGGCAACCCCTGGAAGGTTTATGGACCATACTCCACAAAGTGATTTACACTTGAGCATCTTTATTACCTTGTGAGTAACGGAATACATGGAATGGGACCTGACTACTGTTAATTTTCATTAATAACTTTAGATTGTTTGCTTCTGTCAACATTGTTCATGGGATTGAAACATTTAACTGGAAACCTGACTGTTTTGAGAGTTTCACTGTGCTTGCAGGGTTTGGCTGGTTTAGAGTCCTAGAATGACTTATGTTTATAAGGGGAGAGGAGGCTATTTTATCATTCATTAGTGTTGGGTATTTTTTGGTGGTTAATATATGCTGATTGGTAACCTGTTTTCAGGTAGTTGATTAAACAGATCGGCTGCTCAGAGAAGCATACCAGTCCTGGCTACCAGTCCTGGCTACCAGCGGTGCTTCAGTTGACTCAAACCTAATGATGAAAGCCTCTTTCCTCTTGCTAATTCTTTTCTTTATCTGCATTTGGTCCCTTAAAAAACCGTAAGGAGATTGTAAGTGTTCGTTACAGTTTCTTAAGCTATGCTTTGATCTTCAGCAATAAGCATCAGTACAAAATGCTGTGAACTTGGCGTCTATCAATATGACATGCATTGTATTTAGACACATTTACATGCCTATATCGGCAGGCGTGTGTCTGTACACGTAATACGTCGGGGAACTAGCTTTCCTGCAAGGTAGAATTTTTTCAAGTAGTTTGATGCTTTTAGGCATGTTTGTACATTTTCTTTCTTCCTTTTCATTCTTCTTTTTGACAAGTAATTTCATTCTTCTTCTTCTTTTTTTTTCTTTTTTTTTTTTTTTGTTGCTTACATGATTTGTAAAAATTGTTTAGTCAAGCTGCTTACAATGGGTTACTGTCTGGACATTGATATTATAGCTGCTATAAATAATTTAAACGACCTCCAACTGAATCTTAGAAACTGTCGGGAATGGTACTCGGGTCCTTGACCAAATTATTGAAATTTTTTTCTCAACCTCGAATTTAAGATATGCTCGAAATATGTTTCAAGATATTTGACACTATTTGAAAGAGCAAGAGAACCGTATTTTATATCGGTCATGATTTTATCACATATTTGCTGCAGTGGCGTGGAAAGGGGGTTCAAGGGTAAATCTCACCGTAGGCTTGTGAAGATGCCTTTATCTGCCACCTTAACCCACGATCCAAGAAAGCTTACACAACTTAATCTGCATCACACTTTGCTGATAACAACGGGGCAAAGACGTTGCCAGCTTCCAGAAAAATTGGAAACGCACGAACTCGTATGCTACAATAACCTATTTGGTGAATTTATATACCTACTTTGGTCTTTGTGAGTCCATTGGTATTTCAAGTCTTGAGCTCCAACATTGACAACCCTTCTTCATTAATTTCATACTTAATTAAAATATGGGGTTTTAAGTTACTTTCAGAAAAAAAAAAAAAAAAAAAGAACGGTTGACAGTTTTGTTGTCAAGATGTCAGGACAATATTTCTATTTTTGGCAATTTGTGTACTATCAGATTGGACTTTTCTTTCCCAGTTGTGCAGATTGGAAAATGCACTGATCTTGAAAGGATAACTTCAGTTGATCATTTCAAATCCCATTACTGTTGCTACTTTTTGAAGCTTTTGAATTTAGTTTCTAATGCATTTGGTGCTTTCTTTTTCATTTTGATTATATTAAACTTCTATGTATATTCTAAGATATGTGAATCGAATTCAGTTGCCCTTCTACAAGAATTAGTAGAAAAGTGTACTGTTTAGGCCCTTCAGATGGTAAGGAACCTGCATAATGATGGCTCGCTACCTTCCTTGAAACATTCAAAGAACTCAATCAGGACATGTAACAAGCTAGTTAATGTAAAAGTTCAGTTACACTGTCATACATGATAAACATTAATCTCAAGGATTATGATTTCAATTCTCGGAGAAGAATGGTTGCCTCCTTAAGTGGTTCCATTTGTGATATTGGAAATATTTATTGAATAAAATCTATGCAACACATGGGTTCAAGATTGTGATAAAATTGATAATATCAAGTATCAAGTCTAATCTAATCAACTAATGTTTATTCACAACAATCTTACTTGACCCATCATAACTACATACAGATAATAAGATCTACAAAAGTCTCTGGAAAGTCTTGGTCATCAGACCAATCCCCCCGGACTCCGTTAGTGAAAGAAAGAACTTTAAAAAGGAAGATACAACTTTAATCCATCAAAAGCAAGTTATACTAGTCATTGAAAATTGAAAAACTCGACACTCCTTTGAGAAAATACTTGGGAGTTCACCATCATCGTAGTGGCAGAAGAAGATGAAGCAGAAGCAGCAGCAGCAGCTGCCATAGCTCGCACAGGGATTGAAGTTGGGGAGCTCTTCGAATTAGGAGAAAGAGAATTATCATCCTCTTCACTGATAGTGTCCAACATCTTCCTTGTTCTGTGCCTCATGACAGTAACAAACTGTGGTGGAGCAACCTCCATAAATAACCTTGGGAGACGCGAACTTGCCATGTCTAGGAGGAGCTAAGGAAGAAGAAGGAAAAGGCTGAAACATAGAAATCCCAACAAGGAACAAGAGTTATAAAAGGGATACACCCTGGTTTGGATGAGCACAAACTCAAGCTACAGATAGGATTTATAAGGACATGGTTAAGGCTTAAATTGAGACAGTGGTTCTTCTTGATCAAAATTTAACTCCTAGTGCCGCCATTTATTGCTGATATTAGTTTGCAAAAGTATGAATTTAGATGTTTCCAGTGCAATGCGGGACCTTTTTATCTTCCATGTGTCACAGCTTGAATGGAAAACGTGATAATCTTCGTTGATATCCATTTTGTTGGGATCAATAGCTTACAAATTTGCACTTTCCCAATCTCAACCGGCACCAACCTGTTGTGTGCCATCTGTCAGTTGATTTTTTTTTTCCCCCACTGATGGAAAGGTCCTAATTTGTTCCCCTTGCCTTGTGGAGTGAAGGAAGGGCAAACCGTTTTTGTCATGAGGTTGACATTTTGACAAGGTAATGCATGTTAGCAGAAGAAACTAATTTCTTGAAAAACTTGCCTGCCTCTCCAAGCAATGGTCCAGTATACTTGGCTGGAAACTCATGGGTTTATTGGTTTTTAATGTAAATTCAACTAATAAAAAAAAAAAAAAAACTTGTGTTCTCAATTTTTCCTTTTCAGTTACATACATACATACATATATATATATATATATATATTTCACTTATTTTTTTCTTCCTTTGCTTCATTTTTCTTTATTCCTTCCTCTCTTCATAGAGTACTTTTATATTGTTATATTTAATTATTTATTTTTTTTGCATATGATAATTTTTTAATTTTGATTAACTTATACTGATCAAGTGTAAAGCTAATCATTATCCTACCATTAATATTAATAACATTGATATGGCGATTGTGTAGGAAGTCTTGAGGTAGCAACTAATCTGATTACAAAAATTTATAAATTAACACATGAATATGGTAGTGGACACAAATCAAAGAAACTAATTTGAGACTCTCTAAACAGGATCGTCTTGCATGATTTTGATTAATCTTTCAGATCAAGAAATCTAAAGAACTATTTAAGATTAAAATATACCTCAATCTTAAGAAATCTTTCAGCAATTCATGACCCAATTATCAAATACACCAAGCCCAATTGTCATTAACTAAAGCTGTCCAAGCGTGCAGCCTCTAATGCTTATCCACACAAGTGACCTAGAAATCTTCAATAAGGAAGAAACTTTGTTGTTGGGAGCCATGCTAGTAGCTTAAATTTCAATAAATCCTTCCTTGCACTTATAAGATCTTGATTCAATAATCAAACGAAGAAGAAAATCAATTTTCTTCTTACTCCAATGGAGATTATTCAATATCCCGCAAAATTGTGGGATGGATATCACTAACTCTTTTTTGAGGTCCTTGTGGCCGAATTCTAAAGCCTCCAATCTACTATAAGGGACAAAAACATGGCTTTATATAGCTTAAGATTTAAAATTTTAATTTATGAGAAAATAAAATTTTGCCCTTTGCTTATATGAACTTATTCAAATCATGCCTAAGTAATCATTACTTATATTAGACATATAATTCCAGTCTCAATTTAATTTGTACTAATTATTTTTATGTGTCTGACCTATTAAGGCCCATCATGTTGGCAATAAATATAAAAATAACCCAATTAAGAATTTTTTTTTTATAGACTAAGATTGGCATTTAACAATGCATCATGGCCACCCAACATGTAGGGAGTGTTAACATGATTTTGACAAGCACTTCAGTGTTCAATATCTCAATGTAATAAATACTCTTTCATCATATATCTTAGAATTAGCAAGAGTATGGTTCAGTGTCTACTCTTAGCTCATTCCATATTAGTATGCAGCCCATGTGTTAACTCCATAATTAATATTATCTTAGCCAAAGACTTTGAGTTAACACGAGCTAAGTACATGTGAGAATGTCCCTTTATGTCATTTGGGTGATAAATCCTTTCTAGACCACTCATTCACTTACCATATGATTCATGCCACACCCAAAACCACCCTACCATAAGCATCCATCTATTGTGGACCCGTTCGTGATGGAATCAAAGCATGACACTCCTTATACGAGATGACCTGGTGTCACAAGTCGAAGGATCACTTACACTACTAACACATGAGAATATTTTCATAGACACTTGAGTGAAATACCAAATGGAACTATCATAGAAGGTCATGTTCAATGCTCTTGTTACCCTAACAAGTACCCATATAATATCCTTAAGTATCTCTATACTTCAACTTCTGAGACAGTTGCATGCATCCTATGCATGAAGGCTTACATATGCTAGTCCTTGTATATTGTCAATGCCCTATCTTGACAATACAATGATTAGAAATGTTATTAGAAACACATTTTTTATGCATAAAGATCTCATAATTGTAACTCTTTACAATTTCCTTGCAAGGCCAATGAGTTTCATGGGCTTTATCTACATAAGTTGTTTATAACAATTATACAATTACACCTTATAGATAAAGAAATACCTTTATAACATTAAATAAATATAATGTTTGATTACATGAAATCACTAAATGCATGATTGGCTTGCTGGGCTTACATTAACAGATGGTCTAAAGCAAGTTAATTTTCCCCAAATCAAGTTATTTATTTATAAAAGGTTTTATATGTGAAAAAGCTGTTAGTTACCTTTGTTTGTTAATAATTAAACCCAAAATCTTTGTAAACCCTTCTATAAAATTACAGAAAAAATATACTGCAAGGATTCATTCAGTCTCATGTTGCATCTACCTTAAGTTGCCTCAATGGCACAATGAAATTGAACTAGATTTTCCCTGAATGCCATGCCTCAGCATTATGGCAAGCTCTCCAAACAAATGTCTTCACTTTTGGCGATACAACCATGTACCAGAATCTTAACCCAACACTGCTTATTTCACCGTCCTTGATAGCTTGAGCCTCATTTGTTTGGGAGGCCAATCAGAATGTTAGGCAATTGCCTTGACTGACTTCATTAGTGTTAAAGAGGCACCTTAGGAAGGTACTTGAGCAAGCATTACACTTTTTTTTAATAAATTAGAGACGAGAGAGATGCTTGGAATCATGCCCAAGCTTACATGCCAACTTTAGTACATTCTTAACCACATAGGTTAAAAAAGTTGTTGCCAACAAACATTACATTATCTCTCTCTCTCTCTCTCTCTCACACACACACACACACACACACACACACACACACACACACACACACACAGTCTCTCTCTCATTACTAAACTTCTTCATGGGCTAAGTCCATCCAGAATATTAACACATTATCGGCTTGCCTAGGCTTAGTCTGACCCGAATTATAGGTAGGTTTTTTGTCAAAATCCACCCATTTTATAAATGGATAATCCAAGCCCGTTTAGGCCTACCCATATTATATATATTATTTTTAAATATGTTTTTAATTTAATTCTTAATAATTAAATCTATTTTTAATAAATTTTTCATTAATATATATTTTTAAATGTATGGTATGACTTCCATTATACAAACATTTTAACAAGTTAGCAAATAAAAAAAATTTAAATTATAACTATTACTATAAAATATAAATTTTGGAATTAAAAAATCTTATTTGGCCCGGCCTAGGCCCTAGATTAAAATTTTTTGTTCAAGGCTTGACCCTTTTGTATCCAAATCTTCCTAAATATCGAGCTAGACTTCGGGATTGGATGGGTAGCCCAACCCTTCAATAGGTCTACTTAATATTATCACCTAACTTGGTATGTTGAGTTTGCATTTAAATGAATAGTGAAACTGATTAGGTGAGATTAAAATGGTGTTGGTGTTAATTATTAGAATGGTGATATTAAAATTAATGATGGAAATGTATTTGGATACAAACATAAGGGCAACAATGAGGTAAATTATAATGAAAAGAAAAAATAACCATTAAAGATATTAGATCAAAATGTATATATAATAAATGATTAAAAATTTTAAAATTATATTTATACTAAACAATAAAATAGAAAATATATTTAGGTTAAATAATAATTAAAAATTATAAAAATTACATTTATATTAATAAAAAAGAATTAAAAATAAATAATTTAAAAATTAAAAATAAATAAAAAAGTGGAAAGGGATAAAAGAGGAATTACTTTTTCTACCAATGATCCAATGAGCTATTTAACCCTCACTCCTCTAATGGAAACCGAAGGGTTTCACTACGGGCAATATCTCCATTGGAAATATAATGGTTAAAGTCATTTTCCAGCCTTTTCACTATAGTCCAAAATGCAATTTAGTCCATGTAGCATTAAATTGAATAATTTGATCCTCGTACGTTTGAAAAGTAAGCAAATAAGAAATTTGTTAATAATGTTAGAAGAAAATTGTTAAAAAGCTGACATGGCCTTATAAATGCCAAAGTGTTAAAAACTTACATGTAATTTTAAAATTGATACCAGAAACCCCTAGCCAAAACACAAAACCTGAATATTTGTTTTACTCTAATCCCTCCCTAAACTATCCTTTTATGTCCACAATCACTTAAACATTAAATGAAGATCTAGTTATTACCTTTAATCCTTTTATGTAAAATTTGAACCTCAAATATATGTTAATACAAGGAACATTAGAGAAGAAAGACGAGGTGTTCAAAACCATTTGACCTCAAATTTCATCTTGGTTAGGGTTATTAGAGAAGAGGAGCAGAAAGCTTTAGGTTAGCTATTCTTGATGCATAGGCTATATTGAGCTTAAACGATGTAAGCCTTGTTATAATATGCCAAATATGAATTTAATATGCTAGATCTAATTATGGTGTTGCCACTAATCATTTTTATCTATGTGTGATTAGTACGAAGGCACTTTAAAAAAAAAGGTCCTAGTTACTTACAAAAACAAGGTTCAAAAGTTCAATGATGTTTGGGGAAGGATCGGCACTTTTAAAAAGCCTATCTAAGAATTTAATCTTATATTATCCTAAATTGATTTTAACTAAATAGCCTTAATTTACATCTAAAATAAATTAATTAATAAAAATCATTAGCTGTATTAGCTTTGAATTAATCTCAGTTTTGATATAATAATAACCTAAACTAAATTAAATTGTATTCAATTGTTTCCAACTTAGTATTTTTCTTGAATTACACTGAAAAATATTTTGAAAAAAATACTAAGTTAATTTTTACCTCCCATTGTCTCAAAAATATATGTTCCAAATGCATATTTATACTTAGAATATTTTTTAGATATATTTAAGTCAAATTTAAGCCAAGAAAAATCATTTTATAAAAGATTTTCAATTACTGTATCAACAAATGCATTAAAGTATCGACACTATGGTTAAAACCCTCAAATGTATTGATACGCATAACTATGTATTGATACAATATAATGAGTGTTGATACTCATGCTATAGGTATCAATGCATTGCTTAGCAGTAGCTAAGGTTTCATGAAAACCTTAAATGTATCGATAAAAATGGCTCTGTATCGATACAACATAATGGGTATCGATACTTAACCTTGATGTATCGATACAGTAACTTGTAACGGTAACATTTTTAATTCATGTATCAACACTTTTTTTATTGTATTGATACAACAGCTCAGGTGCAGTAGCTAGGGTTTCACTAAAACCCTCAAATATTTCGATAAAAATGGCTCTATATCTATACAACATAATAGGTATCGATACTCAACCTTGATGTATCGATATAACGGCTTATAACGGTAACATTTTTAATTCATGTATCGACACTTTTGTTATTGTATTGATACGACAGCTCGGGTCTGAAATAGAAATAAATATTTATGAAGGCTATAATGGCTCTCTACTAACCTCATTAATGCCCAACATCTATAAATCAATTTTAAGTTATAAATAGAGATTTCCAACGGTGGAAGAAGAATGAGATATCAAGATTAATTAAACATTAAACACCAAAAGCTCAAAATCTTTAAGTTCTTCATTCTTCTTGTATTCAATTTGTAGTCCTTTATGTTTTTTTGTATCTCATCCATTTTATACTTAAATTCTAACAAACAACCACCTACTAGAGGTTCTAATTGTTTGTAAATGCTTCATTCATACCACAAAAGGGTTGCGTGAAAATTGAGTGAAAATACTTAAGAATTTGAGGTAAAATTCTTAAGGGGATTGAATGATTCTATCTAAGCTTCAAAATATAAAGTGGTAAGGTTATACCTTAATCTCAAAAGTAACAATTTTATTAGTGAATTGTGAAAATCACCTTGACAGGGGAGTGCTAAAAAAGTAAGGCATAGGCTCTGAGTTCAAGGGTCGAATCTTTATATATTGATTATTTATTTCTCTTACCTTTAACTCTTTTTTTACGTTTAATTATTTCAATTTTTTTAAAAGGTCAATTTTGACTAAATTTTTAAAAGAGTCATTTCACCTGTTTGTTTAATCATTACTTTGAGCTAAAAAAATTAACCAACGCAAAAATTAATTAAATTTACCAAATAACTAAAATTACAAGTTAATTTAAAATGAAACAAAATAAGTTAAATCATAAACTATCCCAATCACCAAAAAAAAAAAGAAAAAATCAAGAATTGCTAATAATTAACATATAAAACAAACCTGAAAAGCAAAAATAAAATATGTTTATTACCATATATAAAAACTAAATAAATAAATCACGAAGGGAAAAAAAATCATGACATTGAGGGTTGAGAATCGTGTACAAAGGTCAGCAGCTAACAAAGGGTTCATCAAAATCATATAATAATAATAATAATAATAATAAAGGATGAAACAGGCATTCAATGGTGGTGACGCCATTCACAAAGCTGGAACTTTTATTGGATAAAAAAGTAGTTTGAAAGTCCATAGTAATAAATAACAAAGTCAAAACATTATATTTTGACAGTACCTTGTAACTTTTCAGGCAACAACTTCGGGAAGAGTTTTGACCAAGCTGTTAGAGACAAAGCCAAGTGACGTGAAACGCCAAAAAGCTGGAGTCTCCTAAGAAATTTGCAGAACTGATATTTTTGCTCCCTCGGCTTCTTCTCCCTTCTTACCTTTCTCGTGTATTGCTTCTGTAACCTCTTGTGCTTAAGGGTGTTGAAAAGCTAAAATTAGTTTCCCTTTTATAGGAAAAAAATTACTAAAGTTTTAAATTAATTTGGTTAGGAGTTTTGGTTAGAATCAAAGTATATTTTTAATTAATTGTAACTCTTTTTTATATTAATTTGATTAGGAATTAAAAATTTCTTTCCATTTAGTTATATTGCATATTTATAATTTTAAAGATTTGTCTTGTAAAGTTTTATCATAAAAATTAACATGATCAATCTAATTTGAATTATTATTTAATTTTAAAATTTTTTTATTTAAATTTAATTATAAAATATATAAATATTAATGTAAAATAATATTTTAACATAATAATCAACAGTAAAATAAGCTTTTAAGTTGATTTCAAAAAGAATTAAAAAATTTCATACAATGACCTGACCTTACCCGTAGATAGGCCGCCTACTCCTTTCCAATCTGATCGAATATGAATCCCATTTGCACTGACCAATAATACAACTTCAAATTTCAACTCAATTTTCCATCTTAGACAATGCTCATTCCAAAACTAAGGAATCAAAAGAAGAGATCAAGATTAGCAGCAATTAAGCTAATGTTTAGGATATTTACTCCTTTAAAACTTAAATACAACTAGAAATAAAAATCCCATTCTTCCAAGTACCCAGCGGCAATTAGATGCAGCTTGCCCAAATTCCCAATTTACTCAAATGTTCTGATCAAAACATGACTGAACCAATAATACTACTTACAAGAACGCAAGATGCTGCCCTTTTATAATTTTAGATATATATGTGATTAATATTTTCACAATTTAAAAAATTGATTTAATAATATAATACATTGTTCATATACGTAAAATTTTAAATCAATCCAGTATTGATTAACTGAGAATACTATTCTTATCATATATTTAATTTTTTAACTTTTTTTAATAAATAATTAGATATCTTTAATTAATTTAAAATTTTGTTTGTCTGATCTAGCAAAAAAAAGATTAGACTAAATAAATATAAATTGTATTAAAAATTAAAAATAATATAAAATTAAATTAATTTTACACCAGTGTAAAAAATTCCTCTTGTGTGTATTAATAAAATTCCTTGAAAATTATTGACTTACTATGTTATTTAATCAATTATTTGCATTCTTATTATGATAATTGATTAATTAATTTGATTGAATTTTCTACTTATTCAATTGCAATTCTAAACAGATAAAGCATCGAAAACATCAGCTAAATCGATCGAATTGCTTGCCAGGTTATGCCAGGAAAAATTAAATCATGATTGTGTATTGAAAATTAAAACTTATAAATTTTATCACAAAGAAAAGGAGATATGTATTTGTTAAATTAATATTTACTCTTTTTAATTAAATATTTTTGGAAAATTGAGAAAAAATTAAAAGTGGAAATGTAGCCAGAAACTAACATTGCTTAGCATAAAACCCTATTTTATTCAGTTTTTTTTCTCCTCCCTCCAAAAAATTAGTCTATTGTTCATCTCCTACCCCAAAGCAAACCCTCTGTTCCACTAACGAAAGTTACCATCATTGGCTCACCTCCATCTTTAGCGCTGTTCTGGCATTATGTTAGGTTTAAGGAGGAGGTAAGGTAGCAATAGCATAGCAAACATTCTAACATGCGGATGAGTCAATGGTGATATTTTTTCCTACATATGTTAATACTCTATATATTATATAATATATAGAATTCTTTATTTTTATTGCTTATGTGATTTTCTTAATAACTTTTTCAAAATTTTATGCACATTTTCACTACAATTTGAATTTATGATTGGAAAGAAAGTAATCATATTCTCCATTTTGTCTTCAATTATTTTATTGATTTATTGCAGCTTCGAGTGATGCCATAACCTCACCATTAACACAGTCACTATCGACATAGGATTTAGATTGAGAGCTTATTATGAGCTACTTTACTAGTTATATCCTAGTCACTTTTTTTTTGCTTGGAACATTTAAATTTATTATGCTATACATTATTTACTTGTGAAGTTGATAGACAACTTGGATTGTCTTGCTTTTACTACTTTATAGACATATTATTTATAGAATATTTTCATTAGAATTTAAAAAAGTATTACATTTTAGAATTAACATTAAAATATTTATTGATTATTTAATTATGTTTTTTTATCACATTATGTGATAGTAATTATGTCATTAACAATGTGATAATGTCACTTTTGTCATTAATGTGTTTATGGACACCTTATTTTGTCATTAACAAAAATCATCGTCCAAGGCACTATTGAGGTTATTCGTACAAGTTCATGTCTAATTCTCATAATTTTTAGCTAAGGTAAATTCGTAAATTATTTAATTTAATACTAGTCTCATAGAAAATATTCATTATATAAAATGAGGCCCACATGCAATCTAATTAGTATATTCAGGCCTATTTTATTTAATTATATTGGGTCATAAATTATTTAATTTAAGATTAGGTCTTATAAAAAAAGTATATACATTAGATAAAATAGAACCCACTTACATATTTAATTATTTTATTTGAACCTATTTTATTTAATTGTATTAGGTATCTTTTAAAATATTTTAAATTCTTGATGGCCTTTATTAAAATTATTTTAATTCAATATTATTATTTGAATTAATTTTGAGCCTATTGGGTTGGATTAATGATTTTTTTTTAAAGACCCAATTTGCTTGATAGTGGGATATTTCATTGCAAAAAATGATATTCAAGGATTATTTTAGAACTTTGGTGGTTAGTTAATACTCAAGTATTAGTACTTGGAGAAACTAAAAATTGAAAGCACATTCTAATACACCATGACTCATAATTTTTGTGAGACAATATACAAATTAACCACTCACCGTAGGTTTTTTTAGCTTTAGGCCACCACCCTTTATACGCAACATTTGTTGCTTTGTATGAGGATGGCCGATAGCCACCCAAAAATTTTGCATTGATCAGCCGTCATTAAAAAAAAAAGAAAGAAAGTCAAATTCATGCTCAGCCACCTTAAATCCTTTCATTTTCACGCATCTTCAGACAACCTCACTTCCCCACTCGTCACTTTCATCAAACCAAAGAAAGAAACTCTCTCACAACACTACCACACATGCGTTAAGTTGTACTCAAACGCCACATTGAAAAATAGGAGCAATGCCATACTGCATTTGGGGGAACAAATAAAGATAGCTTGGTGAAGCTTGGCAGCTGGAAAGAAAGAAAAAGCGTGAGGTATATACCTATTCTCTTGTTTCTCTTTTATAGAGTAATCCTTTCTTTGCCATTGTCATTATGCTTTAATATTGATTGCTTAATGGTCTCACACGTATAACTCCACAAAGCTTAAAAAATATATTTTTTTAATCATGCATTTTAATGTGTAAATCCTTCCTGCCGAGACATTTTTCTCCATGTCTCACTAATGTTCGGCTAGCTCTTTCGTTTTGTGGATTGGGTATCTGCTCCATGTCCATGCTATGGTATGTTGTTACATATTTGTCTAGCACATTTTGATGCTACTCATTCCATTGTTAGCATTTTAAGCATGATTTTGATGATTTACTGTCAAAATGTCTTTTGATGATGCCTGTTTTTGTATTTGATATTGGGATGATAATGATATATTTTGGTTTACCATATATTATGCTTGCTTGCCTATGCTGTTTTCTAAAATAACCCTAAGTTAAATTTATACTAACCTCAATGAATGGGAATTAGCATGGATTTAATGTTTTTAATATATTGGTTCTCTAATATTAGGTATAGATCAAGTATGAATGTTTGGGACCATGGCCTTATTAGGCCAAATAAATTTTGTTTTTAATCAAAAACCAAAAATGTTTTCAGTGCTTAATTTAAACTTTCTTTCAAGCGTATCATCACCATTGGTGTGGATAGCGGATAGTTTGGCAACCTGTTCTACAGCAGCTATATCGGTCCGTCACTCCAGTGGCATGGACCTCAGTGATTGGACATTCGCATGTCTGATGCTTGAGCATGTGACCATAAAAAGCCTCAATATGAAGAAACCTCTATTTAGGTATTGGCAGCACAGTGGCCTTTATTAAAGAAATTATTTTTGGACTTCAAACGAATTTTTTGGAAGTTTCAGCATTTTTCCTGGAAAGGGCTTGGAATTACCTTTATAAACGATACCCCATTTGCCTTCAAATCATTCCAGATATGGGAGTTCTGATTTTTTGAATCTTTGCTGTCTGGAATCCCTGGCATTAGCGATTCACATTCTGTTTGAGTACTTTTGACCCATCTGGATTTTTTAAATATTTTTTTTGAAAAGGCTATAAAATTCTATTTTTGGAAAGGTATCATTTGCGATTTAATGATTTTAAATTAGCTCAGGATGATTTTTCAAAGTTCATAACCCCTTGTTCCCAGCATTCGCTAGCAGTGTTGACTCAGACTCAGTTTCAAAAATTAAGTTTGCCTAGAAAGCAATTTTATAGGATTTTTTTAAATATTTTTAAATTAATCCTTATCGAGTTACTTTCTAACGATACCTCATTTGCCACTAAAAACCATTAAACCAAATCGAAATAAATTCAAGAAAGTGGATAGCGCGATACTGTCCCCTATATTTGCTAAACATGGGAAGATTATTTGGATTTTCCCAACCAATATTTCTAGTCATGCAAATAACTCAAAATATATTTAATGATTTTCCCCATGGAATCATTACTCACAACATGAGTCCTTTTGGGCTCTGATCAAAACTCAAAATTGATTTCCATTCTCTATTTAAAATAATTTTCATCTTAAAATTTATCTTCTTCAAAATTTCCAAAAATTCTAATTTAAAAAAAAAAAACTCAAATTCTTTATTTTCAAGGGTACACTCCAACCTTGCTTTTCTGAGGGAATTATCTAACCTCGTTTTCTCCAAGGGGATTCAACCCCGCTTTTCAAAAAATACATCAAAAATTTAAGTTTTCTCTTCCCCGGGCTTCCCCATACCTTTTATCAACCTTTTTACACTTAAAGCGGCCACTGAGTCTAAACACGTCTCAAAATTGTCAATATGGTTATTCCTCAATAATCGAGTTCAATTACAAGATATATCTTGACCGTCCCTCCATTCTATTTCCATTTGTTTATCTTTAGTACAATTTTTATTATATTCTTTTACGCCTTACTAACATGCTTCTTTTCTTGATGGTGACTTGTATTCATGTCTTTAAAAATTCAAATTTCATTAAATCAAAGGTAATGTTTTACATCAGTATCCCTCAAATGCTTGACATATATTACCCTCTTCCAAATTAATTCGGATATTATTTTATCGAATCCTCTATTTTTTTCCTCCTTCTTGGGTTGCATAGAGAGATATTAATCAAACTTTTATAAAAAAAATAGATCCAATATTTAAAAATTTGCATTAATAATAAGGGGATTACATACAAATAATGATCTCATAATAAACCCAAGAAAACTAAGACTTTGATAATCTATGGCTAGATGGTATCAATTTTAGGCGTCGTAAGGGTGCTAATACTTCCCTATAAGTAACCAACTCTCAAACCTTTAAAGACAAACTCTGGTATATGCAGCCTGTAAAATCAGTGTTATGAGTTTTTGGAACTTGGAATAACCTATTTTAATAGGTACCTGATCATACTTAGCCTAAAATGGTCGATGGGACTCCAAGTCATGACCATTTCATAATGGCCATTCAAGACCGATTGTACTGGCGATCCGTCTAATGGTCCTCCCTTCAACTTTTGCCTTATCACGCCTAATTCGAATCTTAACCAAGGGATGATCCAAAGGCAAACCCCACTTCCCTTTCATTGATTTTAAGTCGTAGTGCGTCACTCGAGAGGCACGTCGTGGCAGTGTTGAATATCATTTCATTATTGGTGACGATTCTGATAATCAATGACATAAACGCATATAATTAGGTGACAAAAATAGTTGTCATAGAATAATGATTTTAAGGTGACGTTATATATTAATGTACTATATTTTCGGTAAAACGTGAATTTAGTGATGATTCCAAAGTGACACTAAATGAACATTTCATGATATTATTTTATCATATTTGGCGAAGATATATTACGTTATTAATAATGTGATGATGTCCCTTTTACCACTAAAATGTTGAATTTTATTTCATTATCGATGAAAATTTGGATAATTAAAGACGAATTCGTGTATAATTAGGTGATGAAATTAAATGTCACCAAATACTAACTACAAGGTAATGTTATATATTATCGTCACCAAATTGCAATAATGTGTGACGAAAAGAATTCATAGTCACCGTTGTCCTTCAGCAACGATGCTAACGTGACAAAAGCTGTGACATTTAAATTTTCGTCACAAAATATAAAGGGTGACGTAAATTGAATTTCTAGTGATATTGTTTTAGGCGCCACTAATACCCAATTTTCGTGTGGTGATTTTTTTCCCATCCAATTTATTCTTTTTTTTATAATTTGTTGTATGTTTATGATATTTTATCTTTCTGAATTTTCTTAAAATTAAAATTAAAATTAAAATTAGAATAAAAATTAAAGCCGATCGAAATCGGTGTATACAAGTCTGTTTTGAATAGAAGCACGAGCATAAACGAAACAAAATGTAGGAATACTTTTAATTGAATTTTTTATTCATAGACTACAAATTTTATTTAACTGAATTTTCAACCCTCTGAACTTTCGTTTTACAAAGGGCTATGATAGTGAATATTGTTTACTCACAAATGACAAATACTAATACGTATATTCCCTAGACATGTGCACCTCTGAAAATGCTATGACAGTCAATATGAAAAAACTGAATTGAATCAGCCGGTTTAAATGGAAACCGGCAGGTCCGCTACTTTAATCGCATTGTTGTAATTGGAAATTTTCAAAACCGAAAAAAATCGTCAATTAACTCCCCAACCAGAATTGGTTAGCTAGGAAAAAAACCGTTTGCACCGTCTTTTTTTTTTTTAATGTTTTGATGTTTTTTAGTCCAATTCTATGTCCCATTTGGGCTTTGGTTGATCGATGAAGGCAATTATGATGGCCTAAACTTTTCAGCCCAAGTTCCATTTTTTTTTTTTCAAATTTTATCATTTTCACCATTCTTGTCTTCTTTCTTTCCCGCTGCAGTCAACTTCTCGGTTTTGGGTTCTCTCTGTCTGTCTCTCTCTCTCTTTCAAGCTTCAGTCGTTAGGCTGCCTTCAGCATCTGCTGCATATTATTCTCTTCGCTCGACATTTTCACTCTCATCCTCTCTCTAGCTACTGGAGGTTTCATCACTCTCATTTTGATTTCCAATTTCATATGTTGGGTTGCCTTCTGCATCTCAAGCCAAAGCTTTATTTTCACTCATGGCAACTGCTCTCTTGACCCATGACAGGTGCAGTTGATTTTTTTTCCTGTGTTTGGTAATACTAATTGTTTATAAATTAGAATGGTTTATTTGTGCTTCTATTTTCCGTAATTTTCCTTAATTTTTTGAAATATTGTCAAATTCAAATTTTGAATTACAATCAAACCGTCCGTTTAAATCGAAAACCAAAAGTCTTAACCTTCAAGCCGATTACTTATTCATCAATGACAATGACAGACATGTGTATCACCGTGGGTCTTCAAAAATAGAACACTAACACCGGAGGAGCCAAAAACACTAACAATACACTATATTTTTACCTTTGGCCATACTGGATTCCTTTAGTTCCACCAGGGAATTTGTCCTTTTCTATGCGAATCTGGTTGTGTCCCGAAACCCGAGTTTTTTGCTTGACCAAACCCTTAAATCTAATGTACTAGGGCAAACTTGATGTCTTGAAACCCAAGCTTTTTGTTCGGCGAAAACTTGTCTATTTCAGTAAATTTTTGGAGGTATAAGATAGATTTAGGGTTTAAAATAATTTAAATGAAGTCAATTAAGGGTAAATGATTGGATTTAGGATCAATTTCTTGTTTAGGTTTCTAATGGCTGTTGATTTGGGGAAAACTTTTGGGATTTGGGAGGAATTTCAGGTTAAACAATGATTTCAGGATGAGTTTGGGGTCAAGGGACTTAGCGAGGGAATCGATAAAACAGAGATTCATGTTGTGGGTAGGGTTTGGATCAAGCTTCAGATCGGGTTTCTTGTATGACTTTTAAACTTACGCGTCAGATTTTTTTATTTTTAAACATCTAATATTTTAGATCAACATTTATAAGGCAACGTTAGCCTTTTAAAGGTTTTCCGCTGCCAATGTTAAAATTTTTCCTTATTTGTTACCTTTTCAAACGAACAAGATCAAATTACTTAATTTAGTACTATAGATACAAGTTACATTTTGGACTGTAATAAACTATAGTAAAAGGAATGGAGAAGGACTTTAATCAAATACAATCAATGAGAAATGTTTTCTTCCACTTTTCCCTTAGGATGTCAATGGCGCAGTGACATCCTAAGGGACCCTGAGAGTTATTGACTTCCTGGCTTATATTATATTGGCTTACATAGGACCAAGGCGTCGGATGAATTACAATTATGCAGAGGAAAATGAGCACTAATTATACTGCAATGGGGTTTCATAGCGTCGAAGGATTAGTTTGTAAAATTATCCACCTTGTTTTGAGCAATCCAAAACATCTTTTTATTTGCAATTTGTGATATTGATAAATTTGATAATTTTAAAAACGCTAAAAATACATGACAAACACAATTCCTTTGATAACAAGATATGTTTAATCATCTCTGATTTGATTTAAATTACGAATAATGCATTTGGGCCCATCTAGAATTAGTAGAACGAATTTGATTGCTTATTCTATTGGCCCAATTTCAAGGATAGCTTTTCTTGAGCCTGTAATGGCCCATGGCCATTCACCAAATTTCATTCTATTTGGTTGCTTCTCCAACCTCCATAGGAGAAGGTGCGGCTCCAATCTCAGTGTCCCCTGCTGACAAATGTTCCAAAGAGTTCTTCCTGAAGAAATATTTTGGTTTATTGCCACACTAAAATATTGAAGGATTAGATATACGTTGTGATGGATTTTACGTGGCTCACATGATAATTAAGTAAACTGAAATTAATAGTTAATTAATATTAATATGATATTATCTAAAAAATCTATCCAAGTTAAAACTCTGATGGTTTAGAGTTAAATTTTATTTTAGTAATTAATTAAAATACAGATTCTTTGATAATAGGATACAATTCTAATTAGCCTTCTAGTATAGGTCTCTAATTTAGTCTATGAATTACTTGTGCACCATCATAAGCTAATTTTATTAAGAAAATGAAATAAAATAGAAGGCTTCTACAAGGTGATCATCTTCGTGTACTTAGAGCGAGGTATTATTCTTGATTAATAATGACTAGAGATATATTCTAAATTAAATCTTACATGTTGCTGTACTTTTATAAAACTTTATTGTCAGAGTACGGGGTACCGTGAGTGTCACTGGCCGTAACATGCATGTTAGCTCCTAGCGGAGTCTCTTTAGGATGACAATTTAAAACTACAAACAGTTTAATATCTGGTTGTAAGACCTTCTCAAGTATATGAATGGTAGTAGCACGGTTCTTCCAGGATTTTTGTTTATATTTACACATATTGTCTTGACTCCGATTTCTTCAAAGATGCTGGTGTATATGAACATCTTTTAGACAGCCTGCCTCATTGAAATTGTTTTATCAGTTGTGTGTTAAATCTTAATTGAACTAAGAGAAGTAATTTCAGCCATGAGAGCAATGATTTAATTTAGTTGCTCTTATATTATGTTTGGTACTTGGACTCACAACTATGATTGTTGTGACATATTGTTCATAGGCTACGTTGGGTTTAGGTTAAATCTAAGTATAGCATTAATACCATCTATGCTTGTTTAAGCCTAACTCAAATAGAAATATGAGTCTCAAATTTTGCTCAAATCCAATTATACTTGTAAAAAGAGAGTTTAAACTTGTTTAGGTCCATCCGTATTCTATTTTATGTTTTTAAATTTTTTTATAAAACTTTTAATATTTAGTAATTAAATTTTTTATTTGGTTTTAAAATATAGGTAACTTAGTTTTTTTTTTTTTATGTTTTTATTGTAATATTATATATTTATTCTTTATATGATATAAATTTAAATTACATAATATATATAACTTAAAAATAATACATATTTTATAATTAAAATATAGGTCAAGTTAGGTCAAACTTGGGTCTTGAATGATAAGCTAGGGTCTTATCCTTTTTTTAAAAGGTTTTCATTTTTTTGCCCTAATTTGTCTAAATTCTTTTAATATTAAACGATCCTTCGAGTTTAAATATGTAGCTCAATCTATGAACACAGAACACCTGTACATATAATGCAACTTGTTTACTTAACTAGAATGCTATTTTCTTTCCTCTCCATGAAGGAAACAATAATGCTAACTAAACAGAGGAAGGGAATTAAAAGAATTTTCCTAAGGTTCATAACACTTCTTTATCATCATTTTTTGAGGTTGAACTCTTTATTTTCATCTCATTGAATCTTAACTTTTGGGAGGTTCAAGAATTCCCCTAGCTATGGCCGATCACATTCCCAAGAACAGAACACATATAAACAACAAAACCCCATAGCTGATAGAAGTAGAACCTTGACAAAATTCATTCTTCTCCTTTTAGCTGCCGCTTGTTTGAACAGAACGCGCCACCAAAAGCGGTGCAGCCATCGCCTCACGTGTGCCTTTGCTATCAGGGCAACCACGGAAAAGCAAAGCCGCCTGACATGTCCAATTCAGATTCCTCCAAATGCAGACTTTTTGGGTTTGATCTTAGTCCGTACCAAAAAAGGCGAATATAGGACTGCAACCTGTCAGGGTAAGAGTGCAGCCGCCCGTCCTATGAATTTTCAGCAATATGCAAGAACAATGGAAAGAGACATTGAAACACATAACTCCAAGTTTTGCATTAAAAACACAAAGTTTAGCAGTATAACCAGCCAACACGGATAAGGTCCCATTTTGCCCTTGACCCTTAAAAGTTTATCTTCGACCCTATCATTCAGGCAACCAAAATCATGAGTAAAGAATTTCATTTTCATTTACACTCAGTTTCATGTCCAATATAAAGCAAAAAAAGGGGGCTTTTTATGCTAATCATATGCTTAGTTTCTTCAACTTAAATAGATTGTAGACATGAAGATAGTTGCATTAGAGAGAAAGATCCCAAGAATTGCTTATACACTTAAAATTAATTCGAAGTCATTCTTATCAATGAATTTTCTAGTGGTCCAAAGAGCTCACATGCAGTTAACCAAAAAGCGAAACTCTCTTTTTTATTTTCCCGTTCGTGGGTGACAATGAGGCCTCAATATTGTAAACACCATAAATTTCAATGATTTTGATTGAGGGAAAAAGCCATCTATTTCTTTCATAAATGTCTAAAGTCTTGGCAAGTTGGCCTTTTACTCATGGTGATGAACAGCTTGATGGCTCTTTTTTGCTAGCAAATTTAAGGGTCCACAGCTTACGTGGTCTGGTTGGAAGTGCTTTTAAAATTGAAATCAACATTTCTGGAGTGTCGTCGTTTCTTGCTTCTTTATCTCTTGTATATAATTTATAAATTTTTTTTTCACATGGTGCATCGGCCGGATTGATGTGTAATCCGCATAGATGGATTCAACAAGACTATACTAGGACAACAAGAATGGAAAGTGACTGTGCTTTGCTTTGGATAACTTAAAGCGGGCAACATGTTCACATATTCATTGGTTTAAAAAGTTTGACATTTCAAGTTAGCACCATTTATCCGATGAATATATATACTATCCCATTATATTATATTATGATTTTTTTGTGTCATATATATATATATATATATATATATATATTAAGAGTTGTTTGATCAATGATGAAATGCATGCATTTCGTCACTTATGCACATATTTGAAATTCACGCAAAGCCTCGGGCGGCTAGCTTAAGTTTCGTATTTCATGTTGAAAAAAAAAAATGGATGTGCATAAGACTGATGATAATGAGTGATGACAACGACACATGAGGACGATGATGATGATGCTGGGGATGTATGTAGCGACAAGACTTACCTTTTGGTTTGGGTATCCTCTAATAAGGGTTCATCTCCCACTTTTCTAATTTTGTTTCTCTTTGACTTGATCAAAGGGGATGGACACCGTTTAGGTTTTTTTGACTTGATCAAATGTGTAATAATCAGAAAAAGATTGTTGAATTTCATGAACTCCGTTACTTAAATTAATAAAAATTTATAAAATTTTCTTAATAAATAAAAGAAATATCCGAATGTTTCAAAAATTTATTCCGAACAATATTTACCTATCTTTTTATATTTGATTTTTATTTTTGGTAATTGTAGACTCATAAAGTCGAACTAATTTGTCATTCAATACTGTGATATGCAATTAATACGATCTCGGAAACTCAAACTAAATTGTCATTCAATATTTGTGTAAAATTTCTTTTGGATTTAAATACAAGTGAACGTAGATCAATTATGTGATGTGCAATGATCATATTAATTAGTATCAACAAAATTATATGTACTTTTTCTTTCAATTGGAATTAAAGCTGCTATTTACGAAAAAAACATAATCCATTTCAAACCTTCAATCAAAGGTACACGTTCCAAGCAGGCAATCAACGACGGATCTTGAATTTGATTTTGGGATATCAATTAATATTTTATTAAATTTTAATTTTTCATTAAATGTAATTAATTGAATCATATATATATATATATATGTAAGTAATACACTAACAAGAAGAAATAACGTTTCAAAATTATAAATTTTATCCATTCATAAACAAATGTATAAAAAACATAATACATCAAATAATTAATTTTTTTGCATAATATCTATATCCAATAAATAAACTTACTAATGAAAACTTTTTTAAAAAAATATAAATATATCAATTTTTAAATAATATATTTATTAAAACAAGTAAAGGAAGATATCCCATTAAAATAATGAACTTTAAAGCTTGAGTTTAAAAATTTGGACATTTTTATAAATCTTTTATAAAAATGGTTGTTGTGTTTTGCAAGAAATTGTATGGTATTAGGAGAAAAATAGGATAAGAAAGTGAAAATTTGCAAGAAAAAAAAGTTTGTAAGTAGCTAAAAATGGAAAAAGAAAACAAAAACCATTGGTATTTGATTTGCGACTTAGAATCTTGTGAAAGAAACTAGAAAGTCAATGAAACTTCTGTTAAAGTTGCATTAATTGTGATTTAACTTTTGTTAACGAACATTTTGATTTTAAGAACTTGTAAACCAATGACTAGTTAGAACAATGAATAGATAAATAGTGATGTGAACCCTCTTAAATTACAATATATAAAATTAAATAAAAAAATAATTTTAATTCAAAAGAGTCATTTAGATATATTTAATATATATAACTAAATCCGCCCTTGGTTCCAAGAAAAATGAAAGAAACAGAAAGAAGAGCCAAAAGCTGGGCTCCACACTTTAGTCCTTTCTCATTTCAGTCCTTTGAAAAACAGCATCGATTGATCAAAGCTAAGGCATAGCTATTAGCTAGCTAGCTTGATAAATGCTTCAGCGTCATCGATCACATGCATCGTGTTTACCAGGGCAAAAAAGAAGGAAAATTCATGAAGAAAATGAAATGCAGATCTTGTAATCTCAGTAATTTGATCCTTTAGCGTCAATGGGGACGAAAACGAAGGTTCAAGTCCATCGGGGTGAGACAAAGACCTTTTCTGAAAATATTAAAAGCAGAAAGATAGGGCACATGTACCTCCAAAATCTGCATTTAATTCGCAAAGCAAGTACTCCATTTCTCTTCTTTTTAGCAGCCGACGCCCTCTTTTCGATGTGGTTAAATAAATGTGTCCACCGAACAAGTTTACGGTGCAGTTCATTTAAGCAGATACTTTTACAACGTATTATTTATAAAATTTAAAGTTTAGAAATATTTATAATTATTTTTAAATTTTATTAAAATAAGTGTAAATAATTTAAATTAATCAAATTTAAATTTAAATATTTGAGTAAAATTTAAAATTTATTTTATTATTTAAAATATTATAAAAATTATTTTATATTAATATTATGTATTTTATTAAATAAAGTATTTTTTTATTATTTAAAAAATAATTTAAATTAGATCAAATGAATTTAAATTCACTAAACATTTTACTTCAAATTGAATTTATTTGGCCGAACCAATAACACAATCCTGTGGTAGGTGCTAAAACTATCCTTAATTACTACTTCAAACGCTTTTAAAA